>JAOTQJ010159933.1:0-28350 GCA_025642045.1 Solanum sejunctum | reverse complement strand
TGTGAGGTACAAACCCCTCATCAAGGTTAGTGATGATAGCACCCATCACCCTAGTGGTTGAGATGTTGACCCCTCAACTAGGTCACCCAGATCAGGCATTGTCTAATGCAACACTTTATATAGAATATATCATATACATAAGCTCATTTTATCATCATATAATCAATCATATCATATCTCATGCGTTGGACCTTCAACTTCTCAACAAACCACATTCGGACATTTTGTCAAACACTTAGAGGGTATGTAATGGTAGTATAAAATCATGCAATTTAGAGATGCAATCATGCAAGAAAATCCATTGTAAAACCATTAATCAACACCATGCAACACCCTCAGCAAACATCCATCAAAACCCCTCATCAAATCTTATAATAAATCTAAGATTTTATAGCTCAAAATCATGCAAAATAGTCACAACTTTACATAGTCCGGAAAGCTATCTTAGGAATATCAAATTCCGTCACCCTCACTTGATGATACCCGGACCAAAGATCAATCTTAGAGAAGAAGCCATCCCTTTAAATTGGTTAAACAAGTCATCAATCCTTTGAAGAGGATATCTATTCTTAAGGTGACCCTATTGAGTTGCCAGTAGTCAATACACATTCTCCATTTGATCGTCATAGGTCATCAATTGATACAAGTCTATGTCACTAATAAGCATGGCAGACCGGTATTCTTCACTTCCCTACTCGGAGACCCCTATCACAAAATTATTCATCCTAGATCTAGGATCGGCCACCAAACAAGGAGCATACGTTGAAAGTTGATTAAACTTGAGGGCATACTCCCTTACACTCATAGCACCTTGTTTCAAGTTCATAAACTCCACCAACTTAGCTTCCCTAAGATCAAGAGGGAAAAATTGACTATGGAAGGCCAATTTGAACTCCTCCCAAAGCACCACATAACCAATTCCCTTCTCACCCTTCCATTGTCCATAACATATTTGAGCTACCCTTTGAGTTGGTAAGCTGCCAACTCCGCCTTTTCGTTTGGCCCAATACCTATGATATTTAAGATATTGTAGACCTCATCAATGAACTGTTGTGGATCTTCATCCACCTTTGACCCATGGAACACCGGAGGATTCATCCTTAAAAGACAGTATCCCTAGTTCTCGGGATAGTAGAATGAGGGGCTTGGGCCCCTTGATTGACCTTGGTTGGTCATAACTTGGGCAAGCATAGTGAGAGCATCCCAGAGCTCAGTATTATTAGGTTGCTCCTTGGGATTTTGGGCCCTTTATCCTCGAATGTTTGGCATGATCAAGCACAGCAAAGAATGATTATTAGGGGGAAAAATTAGTACAACTCTATAGAACAATTTAGAACAAAGGAAAACATTTCCTAAAAAGTCTCATAGCCTCCTACTCATAGTCATTGCACACTTCGCAACTATTAATAGGACTCTAATCGATGTGGTGTGTTGGACTCCGAGGATATATTAACCTAGTGTTCTCATACCAAGTTCATCATGGCCTAAACCTAGATCCTAGGCATGGAATAGTGCAAGGGGAACCCGAAAGGACCCAAAGCAATCCACTTAGAACATCATTACGCATCCTTAGTTGCAAAAGCAATAAATCAAGTATCAAGAGATAATAAAGTGGGACAACCCGGGCTAAGAGAAAGCACTTTCGTACCATAGACATCAAGAACAATAGAGTCAAGGCTCTTAGCATAGATACATATCATGTCCAATAAATACATCTAAATTATAGATAAGAGCGGGGGTCAAGACAAAGTAATCGGTCTTACCCTTATAGTCAAATTAGACAATAAATAAGAATATCTCAATACATAATAAGAGCAATATAAACTAAGGTGTCGAAAGTGGAGGACTCACCAACTAGCTTAAGTAGTATCGAACTAGCCACGTTGTGGAGGAGGAGGATCAAGTTGGGCACCAGTTCCTACATGGTAACATCAAGAGGCATAGAGTATGTGTTAGTACATTTGAATGTATTATGTATGTAGGATGCAATTCAACAAGAATTAGGCATCATAATCAAAATACATAACAATAGGAAATAGGCATTGTATAACAATATGGCATATATGATCAATGCATAAGTAACACATGATTAAGTAACTCAAGCTTATATAAGATATCATACGTGTAGAAGATACCAAGCTAGATTTTCAAAGTACAAACACCTTGGTAGGTTAGTGATGATAACACCTATCACACTAGTGTGTAAGGTACAAATCCCTCATCAGGGTTAGTGATGATAGCACCCATCACCCTAGTGTGTGAGGTACAAACCTCTCATTATGGTTAGTGATGGTAGCACCCATGACCCTAGTGGTTGAGATGTTGACCCCTCAACTAGGTCACTCGAATCAGGCATGGTCTAGTACAATACTTTATGTATAGAATATATCATATATATAAGATCATTTCATCATCATATGGTCAATAATATCATATCTCATTTTTTGGACCTTTAACTCCTAAAAAAACCACATCCAGACATTTTATCAAACACTTAGAACGTATATAATGGTAGTATAAAACCATGCAATTTAGATATGAAATCATGCAATAAAATCCAGTGTAAAACCATCACTCAACACCTTGTAACACCCTCAAGCAACTACATCAAAATTCCTCATCAAATCTTACAATAGATCCAAGATTTATAGCTCAAAACATAGCAAAATAACATAGAGTGTAGTGAATTTCATATTAGTCATGACCCATTTGTAAGTCAACTTTAAATCGTGCAATTTGAGAAAATAGAGGCTTGGGTATCATGGATGAAAGGAACCCATGAACGAAACCCACATACCTTAGCTTGGAGATGAACTTGGTGAAGATTTGAGATGGAGACTTGAAAATTTAAAGAAGAATCTTGAAGGATAACCTTAGCTTGGGATGAGGGTTTGGAACTTGAATTTGGGAGTGAAAATATAGCTAATGTTTGATTGAGTATTGGGGAAGGTTTAGGTATAGCTAAAAATACATTTGGGAACACTTAGGCCCAACAACCAAAATTGTTAGACTGAGATAGAAATCACTGATAATAAAATACACAGGTCCTCATCTGGTCTGCGATACAGACATATCGCGGAGGACAAATTAACACATGTCCACGACAGCTGCACATCATGGTGTTGTCATGAATAATTTCTAGAAATTTAAATTTTAAAAATTTAAAATTGTGATTCGATTGCTCTAAAATTGGGGTTAGACCCTTGTCCCCCTAATTTTGACCCCCTGAACAAGAATATAAAGTTAGAGTTTTGATATCACACACAAGTTTTGAGATACATGAAATTTAAAATTCTGGGGATTTGAGGCACATTTTTGGGCACTTTTTGGGATCGTTTCATAGGGTGTGACAAACTTAGTACCAAAGCAAAGTGTTCAAGTGTCCTAGGGAGTCTATGAAACCCTGTCGAGTAGAGTATTGTTTATGGGTGTGTAATGCACCACACTTCTTAAGCATGAGGCTATAGGACATTAGGAAATGTTACACTTCTTTTGTATTCTAAGTTCGTGCGATAAAGTGCAACTCTATAAAGTTCTTTTCTAACTCGTGTGTTACATACTTATAGATTTTGCCTCCAAAAATTACTACATCCAAAGAAATGTCGCAGCCCCAACTATTCAAAATTCCCTACCATAAGTCCCTACTCAGATGGGGACGAGGAGACGAGGTAACTTACCAAAACTGTTGAGGTTCAATAGGCACCTCCTGCATAGCTAGCCTCCACCTCAGAGGCAGATTTCAAGGGATCCATTACTATGCTCATTCCGCTGGTGGCCTCCAAAAATAATAGCTAAGATCCCCAGGCTCATAGTTCTAGCTCTCGAGAGCCATCTGTTGCAACTAGGTTCAGAGACTTCTTAAGAATTGATCTGTTAGTCTACACAGGTTCCAAAGTGAAGGAGGACCCATAGAACTTTATCAATGAAATTTGAAAGGTCATGAGGGTTATGCATGCGACTGAGGTTTAGGAAGTTGAACTTGTTTCCTATCAGCTCAAGGATATGGCAAACGTCTGGTATAACCAATAGGAAGATAGTTGGGGTCATGATGTTGAGCCAATTAAGTGGAGTAAGTTTGAGAGTGCTTTGCTTGACCACCTCTTTTCCCAAGAGTTGAGGGAGGTTGAAGTTGAAGAGTTCGTAACCAAAAGCAAGAGGGAATGATTGTCAAGAAGTATAGTGTCAAGTTTATTAAGTTGTCCAGGTATGCTCCAGGGATGGTCTAGGACATGTGGGCAAGGATAAGGAAGTTTGTATATAGGTTGGGCAGGCATGTGAAGAAGGAGTGCAAGGCAGCATTATTGATTCGAAGTATAGATATCTCTATGATTATGATTTATGCCTTGCAAACCGAGGAAGATAAGAAGAAAGATAGAAAAGATCATATGAGCAAGAAAGCCAAATTAACAAGGCATGAGCATAGACAACAAAGGCTGAATAAGGGTGATAAATCCTACTTTCAGAAGACATCTCCTAGTTATGCACCCTCCCCAGTGATTGCGCCTATCAAACAAAATAGTATGACCAAAAGTCTTATGGTCACTAGAATTTCAGGGCTCAAGGTTTTTAATCCTAGGCTAGTGCCACCCAAGGTTCTAGGGGAAAGCCAACCTGTGGCAAGTGTGGTAAACTCACCTAGGTGAGTGATGTGAGAGCACAAATGCTTGTTAATATATGGATAGATTACTCACTTCAAGAATGAGTGTCCGATAAGAAGATGGGCGATAGAATTAATAAAGCACAATCCTCCATAGTACCCCGAGCTGGCAGTCATCAGAGGGGTAATACTACAAATGCATGAGGTAGGACAAACTATTTATATGTGATGGGTAATCAACAAGATCAGGAGGTTGTACCAGATGTTGTTACAGGTATGCTTTGACTCTTTACTTTTGATTATTATGCATTGCTTGACCCGGCTATAACTCTATCTTTTGTAACTCCCTATGTGGTTAGTAGATTGGGGATTCTTCCAGAGTGTTTGCTTGAACCCTTTTATATTTCCACCCCTACTAGTGAGTCTATCCTGGCTGAATGAGTCTATAGAGATTGTGTAGTATCCATTTATCATAGGGATACCTTGGCTGACTTGGTAAAGTTGGAGATGGTTGACTTTTATATAATCCTTAGTATAGATTGGTTTCACACCTATTATGCCTCTATCGATTGTAGGACCCCCAATTGTTAAGTTACAATTTCCTCATGAAACAATCATTGAGTGGAAGGGGAGTTCTATCGCACCAAAGGGTAAGTTTATATCTTATCTTAGAGACAGAAATCTAATCTCTAAATATTGTATCTATCATCTCGTACTAGTAAAGTCTGATAATGTTGAGTCCTCTACTCGAGAGTCAGTTATAATTATGAATGAGTTTCCTGAAGTATTTCCTGAAGATCTACGTGGAGTCCCTCCTTACAGGGAGATTGGCTTTGGGATTGATGTTCTTCCTGATACCTAACCTATGTCAATTCCACCTTATAGGATGGCCCCTACTAAATTAAAACAGTTGAAAGAGAAATTGAAGGATTTGTTAGAGAAGGGCTTCATAAGGGCAAGTGTTTCTCCTTCTAGAGGTCCCAAAAGCAACATAATTCTATATGGGTGATCGTGGATAGGATGACTAAACTAGCTCACTTCTTGGCAGACAAGAAAACTAATACTACAAAGGAGTTGAAAAATTATACATTCATGAGATTGTGAGATTGCATGGAGTTCCCTTATCTATCATCTCAGATAGAGTAGATTAATTCACCTCCCAATTTTAGAGATCCTTCTAGAAAGGATTGGGTATAAAAGTAAATCTGGGTATAACTTTCCACCCTCAGACAGATGGTCAAGCATAGCACACCATTCAAACTTTGGAGGACATGTTAAGGGCTTGCGTTCGCAAAATTCAAAAGGAATTAGGATGACCACCTGCCATTGATCGAGTTTGCATATAAAAATAGTTATCGTACAAGAATTTAAATAGCCCCTTATGAAGCTTTGTATGGCAGAAGATGTAGATCATTGGTTTAAGGTTAGAGAAGCGGAGTTCATTAGGCCTGACCTTGTCCACCAGTCCATGGAGAAGGTGAAGGTTATTAGAGAGAGCTTATAGACTACACAGAGTCATCAAAATTCATACACCAATATAAGGAGAAGGGACTTCGAGTTTGAGGTGAACAATTAGGTATACTTGAAAGTGTCATTTATAAAGGGTATCATGAGGTTTGGAAAGAAGAAAAAGTTGAGTCCTCGCAATATCGATCCCTATCTAATTTTAAGGAGGATTAGAAAGGTTGTATATGAGTTAGATTATCTTCCGAGTTAGACAGGATTCATCCAGTATTCCACATTATGATATTGAAGAAATGCTTTGGAGATCCTGCATTGGTGATCCCTATTGGGAGCACTGGAGTGAAAGATAGCTTGTCCTATAAGGAGGTTCCAGTCCAAATCCTTGATCATCAAGTTAGCAAGATGAGAAACAAAGAGATAGCCTCCATCAAAGTCCTATGGAGGAATCAATTTATTGAGAAAGATCTGAGAGCCAAATATCGGCATCTATTGGTGCCTAATAAAGAGGATGTTGAAGGAATTATTCCTGTCGTTAACTTAATTGATGCTTCCTTTATTGAGTTGTTGTGTCTATTCTTGAGTCTGAGTAGATTTTATTGAGGTTAATAAAGAGTTGACAGTTTGAGTTGTTGAGTGAGTATTGGGATAAGTCTTGAGTCTATTCATGCTTTATTATCACCTGTACTCATCATTCGAGGACAAATAATCCCAAGAGGAAGATAATGTAATGACTGTAACTTATCAAAATACCCTTAGAGGAGAGAAATGCGCATAACATGTCTTCCATGCTCAGATGGTGAATCCGAGCCTAGATTTGATATTAGCATGAAAAATTGAGTGCGAGAATGGTCTCAGTCAATTTTTAGAGTGACCAGATCAGAATATAATTTTTTGATGCAAAACCAGAAATAATGTTGGTATGTGTCGAGGGCGCAATGCACCTCTAACGCGAACCCATACTTGATTTTTTTTAAAAAATTGATGGGATTGGAAAAATTGATTCAAAAAAAATTGAAAAAAATACACTAGCGCACGCCTAGTCTAATTCTTAGACTAGGTATTTCAAAGTGGGAATTTTTCTTATATTTTTTTAGGAGCATTTTAGATCTTTTCCAACCCCTTCCAAGTCCAATAAACAAGCATTAAGGTCATTTTTCTTAGGTTAGTTCTTCCAAAACCCATTTTCTTAGCTTCCTACAGATAGAATCATGAGAGAAGAAGAGGAGAAAGGTTGAAATCTTCTAGTTGGGTCAATTCCTTGTAAGGACTTGTGTTGTTCTTCATCCCACATATGTAAGGCTAACTTAAAACATAGAATTGTCCTTCCATGTGCCCCATTGATTGAAGTTAATAGTTAAATGTAATGAGTTTTATGTATGTAATTTTGGAGTAATTCTTGTAATCTATACGTATATTACGTATTTCCTATATTGATGATCATTAAAACTTGATTTACTGCATACATGTTTTTATTATAATTATTCTATAAAATCCTACATGTTATTTTGTTAAAGAGTGCAAGAATGAACTTAGGATATGAGTCCAAAACCTTGATGGAAAATTTGTTGTGTGGTTCATGGTTATGGTCCTAAGTTAAGAGTCTTGATGATGATGATGATGAGATTGATGGCCTTAGGGTCTTAATAAGCATGAACTTCAGTTAGAAAAAGGATGTTCGAAGTCTAAGATCTAATGGTTGAAGTAATGAGTTGAGTTAAAATGACCAATCAAACTAGAAGAAGAGAAATCTTGATATTTGATGTATTATGAGCATGTTAAGTCCTTGGAGGAGTGTTGAGCACCGAAATAAATGCGAGAGTCTCACTCACTCTCATTAAATAAGAGTAAGTCTCACTCACTCTCATTAAGTCCTTGGAGGAGTAGGAGAGGATTGGACCGTAGATCGGATGTTTCCTTAGTCCCAAAATAGGACTTGATGTTCTTTATTTGTGTATCCACTGATGCCATGTCCTTTACCCCAGCAAGTTACTAGATGAATGCGGCAACGACATTGCTTTGTTCTATCATCACCAGCTCATAGGTGAGGATTGTTGGTTAGAGAAACTCCTAGATAGGTTCCACACTGATAGTACTCTGATGTTAAGTTGATGGTATAAGCCTTGATTAATATTGATGAATTATTGTCCACTCTTTATCCTAACCTTAGATGGACATTGGTCATTCTGAGTGAGTATCTTATGAGTTGATAATATTCCATGTTATTCCTATCTGTGTTGCTTCATTCAGCCATTTTCATACCATACATTCCATGTACTGATGTCACTTGCTCTGCATTATTTTACAATGAGAATAAAGGAGATAGAGGACTTCAGTAGATGCACCATTGAGGTTTAGAGTTCCCTAGTTCCAGATATTGGTGACTCTACCCCTTCATTCGAAGGATATCATTTATTATCTTTCACATGTTTTGCGTTAGTTCCTTGAGTTTGTGGTAGTCATGGCCTGTCATGGTACCATCCTAGACTGTAGAATTAGAGGCCTCATAGACTAGAGATGATGATACAATGTTGGGTTATTCCCTCTCTAAACTGAGTTTTCTTAAATATGTTATTATGTCATAGATGTTAAGAGCTATGTTATTGGCCTATGGCCCTTATTCCTTGATGTAGCAGTGATTAAGTAGCACAGTATCTTGTATCTTATGTATTTTATTCTGATGATATTTTTCGTTATATAGATGATTGAGTGACTATCTTAAGATTGAGTGGTTCACTTGAGAACTAGCAATAGTCTTTGAGTACCGGCCATGTCTAGGGTGCCCTCTCGGGGCATGACACCTACATAACTAATACCAACATAACTAAGCCCTGCATGACTAATACCTGTATAAGTAAACCCTATATAACAAATACCTACATAACTAAACCATACTTAGTTAATACTCACATAATATCTTCAACTTTAATATTATACGTTAATACCTAAGCTACTAGTAAACTATTGTGGAACCTATGCCAGAAAAGGACAAACTATAGGGTGGCTTGGATTCATAGCTATTACGGACAAGATGGTGTGTTGTCACGACCCAAGTCTAGGGCATAGACATGTGAATAGGAAGTTCAAAGACAATTCAAACAAGTATCTTAGCATATCATATACAAAATCCTTGGTTGTGGAAGCAAAATAAAAAGATAACAAGAGTCAATTACTAAAAAGATGAAAATGGGACTAAGGGAAGTCTTTGATAATTATAGAAACAAAGGGAGAGTCAAGCTCATGAGCATATACAAACATAGTATCCAAAAACACCTCTACTTTACAATAGAGTGGGGGCCAAGACACTTCCCGGGCTCACCCTCATGATAATAAGTGTGCAATATAAAAAAAGAAGTCTTAACATAGCATGAGTAACATGGATACTTTCCTCGGAGTTGAGGACTCACCAAAACTTTAGTCAAAGAGATGTACTAGCCACATGGAGAAGGATGATCAAAAGGAGCTTTGGTTCCCACATGGTGAAATCATGTAGGCATAGAGTATGCTTTAGTATATTTGAATGTACTGAGTACGCGAGGTGTAATGCATTAAAGACATAAGCCAATATATTCAAAATGCATAATCATAACCAATAGATATATAATCTCAATATAACATGCATGAGCAATGATTGTAACAAAACATTCACTTGCATCATATACCATACATATGTGGGAAGAGAGCTCAACCAACATAGACCAAGAAACTACAACTTGGAATCTAGGGCATGACACCCACTAGGTACAGGTGACTGGGCATGACACCCCCAGATGAAGTGTGGTCTATTTGTCAAGGCAAACAAAACATTATAACATGAACTAGATGGATCCACTAATATACTAATGGTAAATATATAATCCTCTCACGCACATAGTTTAGAGACTAAAGACTTTATATAATGACCCTTTGAGTCGAGCCCACATCTTAACCCTCTATCGGTGCTAAGTCAAATCCCACAAAATACTTGAAATAATCATACTTTATTAATAACAAGAGTAACTTATAAGATACATGATAATCATGACATGAGTAGCTCATAAAGATGCTTGACCTCTATTAGTGAGCCTAACTTGAATATGAGAGTAAACAATAATCATATATAATCCCTTGCCTTGACAGTAATGGCTCACAGGAGGTTAAAATCTTGAAATAGGACTCAACTAGATACGTGTAAAGTCATGGATACTTTTTATGTATTCAATAATGCTTGAAAGCCCTTAATCATCATGAAATCACTTGACTTGTAAATGATATAATAGTACATCAACAACCTGAGAATTCTTGTCATTTAATTTTATCAAACACATGGTCGATTCATGATACCTGTTAAAAATCATGCAATTCAAGAGTAAAACAAGATGAGTAAACTCAATGCAAGTCAACCAATCAATATCATTCGTAATAGTTCATAGTTTCATAGCTAATAATAGTTCATAGTTTCATAGCTCATAATAATTCATAGTTTCATAGCTCAAATCGTGCATAGTCTTAATAGACAAAACCAATTCATGGAATAGGCTTGAAATAGATGTTCATACATAATCAATCAATATTTAATAAAACCACAACATAATTTATGATCATAATTCATACTAAAAGATACCTATAGGTAATATAACTTGAAATCATGCAATTTTCATAAAAAGAGAAGGTTGGGCTCCATGGGTGAAAGGACCCATGGCTGAATACCCACAAACATAAACTTTAAATTTCTTGAAGTAGACTTAAAGCTTGAGATGGGTTCTTGAGTTCCAAAATTAAACTTGAAATCCTTGAATTTGTATGAGAGATTTAATAAAGTCTTGGAGAGGTTTCAAAGAGGGCTTTGTGAGCTATAGAGTTGAAAAATGACTAATTATGAAAGATTTCACATTTAAACAGGCATGGGACTATTAACCCAATGCCCTTGGATGAAATATAAAAATTAGGAAAATTTTTACACTGGTCCATGCCCCACGCACAACATGTACAAGACGCACAGGACATATTACACTAGTTCGATCCTTAGGCGCATCGCGACATGGGTGTACACAGCCACTGGAATTCAAAAATTAGGTAAAATTATTTTCCGCTATGGGTCTTCTAGTATCTAGGTTATATATATTTTTCCCACTCAATTTTGCCTCCAATCAAGAATATGAAATCGGATTTTTCCAAAAGTCATGCACGGATTTTGAGATATATGGAATTAATATTATGGGGCTTTTCAAAGCACATGAAGGGTGTTTCAATATCTCTGCCTTGGGAACAGTTGTCCCCGAATGTCAAACAAGCAATGCATAAGAGAAGTAATCATGAAGGTTTCAGCCCGACACAAATGCAATAAATGCACTTAAATATCATTTCCAAAAAGTCTCAACATGAATGTCAAAAATCACCATAAACTTATTACCATGAACATGAATGCATGCTAAAATGACATTAGGGCATAAACTTAAGACTTGAAATCATAAGCGGGACTTATTTTATTACCTTTGTCTTTAGTTGAGTGGAAGCAATATAGATATCATTTTTTCATCTCTGTCTCATCTTCCCATGTGGCACTTTCAACTTGTTGATTCCTCCAAAGAACCTTGACGGATGCTACATCTTGTTTCTCAATCTTTTCACTTGTTTATCCAATATCTCCACCGGAACTCCCTCATAGGTCAAATTATCTTCCACAATATCCACAACCTCTAAGGTCACTATGGCACTTGGGTCACCCACACCCTTCATCAATATAGACACATGGAAGACCGGATGAATCATATTTATCTCCATAAGCAACTCTAATTCATATGCAACCTTACCAACCTTCCTCAAAATTCTATAAGGTCCCACAAACCTTTGGCACAATTTTCCTTTCATGCCAAACCGTACCACACCATTCATGGGTGAGACTTTCAAGTAAACCTAATCATCAACATTAAACTCAAGGTCTTTCCTTCTTACATTGGAATAAGAATTTTGTCTACTCGGGCCTGTATTCAACCTCTCCATTATCAACCTCACCTTCTCCAAAGCTTCCATAAACAAATTTGGACCTTACAAGGCCATCTCCCTGACATCAAACCACCCAACTGGGTTTCTACAAAGCCTACTATATAAAGCTTCAAAAGGAGCCATGTCAATACTAGAGTGGTAGCTATTGTTGTAAGCAAACTCAATAAGTGAATGATGTTCATCCCAACTACCCTGAAACTCCAAATCACAAGCTCTAAGCATATCCTCAAGAGTTTGGATAGTTCTTTTGGCTTGACCATCCATTTGAGGACGAAAAGTCATGCTAAGCTTGACCTTGGTACCGAAATCCTTTTGGAAGAATCTCCAAAAATGAGAAGTGGATTGAGAACCACAATCCAAAATAATAGACAAGGGCACCCCATGCAATCTAACTAACTCAATGAATATACAACTTGGCATAATCTTCGGCACCATAGGTTGTTCTAACTAGTCGGAAGTAAGCCAACTTTGTCATTCTCTCCACAATAATCCAAATAGAATCAAAATGTCTCCTAGCCTTGGGCAAACCAATCACAAAACCCATGTTGATCTCTTCCCACTTCTAAGTAGGAATTTCTATTGTCTTGGGCTAGGCCAACCATCCTTTGATGTTAGGCTTTCATTTGTTGACGATTGTGGCAACCGACTACAACTTTACAATATCCCTCTTCATACCACCCTACCAATACACCTCCCTCAAGTCTCCATACATCTTTGTGGAACCAGGATGAATAGAATAGGATGAATTATGAGCCTCTTTCAAAATCAACTCCCTCAAGCCATCAACATTAGGCATACACAACTTACCTTGGTACCTAACGGTACCATCTCCCCCTTAGGAGAAAATCTCCACTTTACTATCTTTTACCAAAATTTTCAACTCTAGCAAGGCAGTGTTAAGGTCTTGTTTTGACTTGACTTCCTCATTCAAAGAAGATTTGGAACCATCAACAGCAATTAAACCACCTTTTTCAACTTCATTCAACCTAACCCCCAACTAGCTAACCGGTGAACTTCTCTAGCAACATACTTAATACCAATATCAATATGAGCTAGGCTACACATGGACACACTACTTAGAGCATCAGCCACAACATTAGCATTGTCGGGATGATAATGCACACTCGTGTCAGAATCCTTAAGGAGTTCTAACCACCTTCTTTTTCTCAGGTTAAGATCTTTCTGTGTGAACACATATTGGAGACTCTTGTGGTCGGTAAACACATCAACATGAACCCTATACAAATAGTGATAAAGGATTTTAAAAGTAAACACCACGGCGGCCAATTTAAGATCATGGGTGGGATAATTTCGCTCATGCACCTTAAGTTACCTAGAGACATATGCTATCACCCTGTCATTTTGCATCAAAACATACCCCAAATCAATTCTTGAGGCATCACAATAAACCAAAAACCCTTCTAACTCTTCTAGTAGAGCCAAAATAATAGCAGAGATAAGCTTATCTTTCAAAGTTAGAAAACTCTTTTCATATTCATTGGTCCAAACAAATTTTGCCTTCTCTTGGATCATCTTTATCATAGGGGAAACAATAGAAGATAAATCATTCACAAACCTCTAGAAGCAACCCGCCGAACCCAAGAAACTCCTAATATCCGTTGGAATCAAGGGCCTTGGCCAATTACTTATCACCTCCGTCTTCTTAGGATCCATCTTAATGTTATCACCCCATACCACATGCTCTAGAAAGGCAACTTCTTTCAACCAAAATTCACACTTTTCATATTTAACAAACAACCTCTCTTCCATCAAAATTTGCAATGCTCTTAAGTGATTCACATACTCTTCTTTACTATGGGAGTAAATAAATATATCATTAATAAAGACCACCACAAATATATCAAGGTAGGGTTGAAAGATCCAGAAATATTTCCTGTGCATTAGTCAAGCCAAAAGATATCACGATAAACTCAAAATGCCCATAGTAGTCTGAAAAACCATCTAGGGAATATCACACTCTGTCGCTCTCACTTGGGATATTCGAACCGAACATCAATCTTAGAAAAGTGACTAGCCCCTTGTAGTTGATCAAAAAGGTCATCACTCCTTGTTAGAGGCTACTTATTCTTTTAGTGTAACTCTATCGAGTTATCGGTAATCAATGCACATTCTAAGGGAACCATCCTTTTTCTTTACAAACAACATCGGTGCACCCCAAAGTGACTTGCTAGGCCTTATAAAACCCTTCTCCAACAAATTCCTCAATTGATCCTTCAATATCTTTAGCTCCACTGGGGCCATAAAATAAGGGGGAATGAAAATAGGTTGTGTATCGGGAAGGATATCTATATCAATGTCTATTTCTCTTTCGAGAGGTACTCCGAGAAGCTCATCGGGAAAGATATTAAGAAACTCATTGACCATCGGAACTGACTTAATAGGAAGGACTTTAGAGTCAACATCCCTAACCCTTACAAGATGGTAAATATAACCCTTAGAGATCAACTTTTTGGGTTTAAGACATGAAATGAATCCACCCTTAACCACCACATTACGACATGCCCACTCAAGGATGGACTCATTAGGGAATTAGAACCTAACCTTGCGGGTTCTACAATTAATAGAAGCATGAAATTCATGTAACCAATCCATATCAGAACTTTTTTTAGAAACATTGCAGAACCCTTGACCTTGGAACTTATGGCCTCGATGAAATCGGCCACCCTTAGAACCTTGGAAGCCACCCTTAAACCAAGAACTTTTGGACTCCCCACTTCTCCTCTTTCTAAGCTTTTCCCCCTTAAGTTGTTTGGCATATTTTATGAACCGAGACAAATCCATATCACTTATATGAACTGCGATATGACACTATTCACTTACCAAATTGAACACACCCGACACAAACTTGTTCATTCTAGCTCTAGGGTTGGAAAACAAATGTGGAGCATACATGGAAAACTTGTTAAACTTGAGGGCATACTCCCTCATACTCATGGATCTTGCTTAAGATTCATGAACTCCATCATTTTTGCGTCTCTCAACCCTATAGGGAAGAACCAGTTGAGGAAAGCGGATTTGAACTCCTCTCAAGGAATAGCATCATCATTTCTCCTCTCTAATTTCCATTAAGAACACCAAATTTGGGCTATAACCTTGAGTTGGTAGGCCACTAATTCTGCTTTCTCCTCTTAATCAACCCCCGTGATAGATAGTACCTTATGCACCTCATCGATGAACTCTTGGGGATCTTCCTTCACCTTAGATCCATGAAACTTTGGAGGGTTAATTCTTGTGAAATCCCTCACCCTTGATGATAGAGTGGGAGCATTAGGAGCTTCGGTGCCTTAGTTCATTTGGTTGGTCATAGTATGAGCAAACATTGTGAGGGCATCCTGGAACTCATCTTGGGCTACCCCTCCATCTTGAGGAGCTTGAGGAGGGGGAGGGTTCCATTGCTCCTTGGGTGTATGGGCTCTCCTTAGACTTCCTCTTGGTAGTTACATGATCTAGAAGAGCAAAAATCATTCATTAGGTGGGAAAAAGTCCTAATCTTCGCATATAAAGCATGATATGGATTATGAAGAAGTGAAATATTTCTTAAATACCTCATACCCTCCCATTCATAGTTGTGGTGCGCTTCACAACTATGAAAAAGACTCCAGTTGATGCGGTGTGTTGCATTTTTTAGGACTATTAGCAACCTAGTGCTATGATACTAAGCTTGTCATCACCCAAGCATAGGGCCTAGACTTGACATGGTGAATGAGAAGTTCAAAGACAACCCAAATAAGCCTATTAGCATATCATGTACATATCCATGGTTGTGGAAACAAAATAAAAGAGAACAAGAGTCAATTACTAAAAAAGGGAAAACAGACTAAGGGAACTCTTTCATAATCATAGAAACATAGGGAGAGTCAAGCTCATGAGCATGTACAAACATAGTATCCAACAGCACCTCTACTCTAGAATGGAGCGCAGGCCAAGACACTTTCCAGGCTCACCCTCATGATAATAAGTGTTCACATAAAAAGAGAAGTCTTAACATAGCATGAGTAGCATAGGTATTATCCTTGGAGCTGAGGACTCACCAAAACTTTCATCAAAGAGATGAACTAGCCACGCGGAGGAGGAGGATCAAAAGGAGCTCTGATTCCTACATGGTGATATTATGTAGGCATAGAATGTGTATTAGTTCATTTGAATATACTATGTATGTAGGGTGCAATGCAACAAAGACATAAGCCAATATATTCAAAATGCATAATCATAATCAATGGATATATAATCTCAATATGACATGCATGAGCAATGCTTGTAAAATATTTCACTTGCATAATATATCATACATGTGTGGGAAGAGAGCTCAACGGACATAGACCAAGCAGCTACAACTTGGAATCCAAGGCATGATACCCCCTTGGTACAAGTGACCGAGCATGACACCCCCGACGAAGTATGGTCTACTTGCCAAGGCAAATAAAACATGATAACATAAACTAGATGGATCCACTAGTATAGCAACGGCAATATATAATCCTATGGTGGCACATAGTTTAGAGATTAAAAACTTTATGTAAGGACCCCTTGAGCAGAGCCCCATCTTAAGACTCAACCGTTGCTAAGTCTAGTCCCACGGAATACTTGAAATAATCATACTTTATTAATAACATGAATAACTTATAAGAGACATGATAATCATGACATGAGTAGCACATAAACATGCTTGACCTTTACTAGTCAGCCTAACTTGATGTCAGGCCCCGGGAGGGGACCAAAGACATGGCCGGCACCTAGAGACTATTGCTAGCCCCAAAGAGAACCACTTGGCCTCATCACATTCATTCATTCATATATTTTTCACATCAGCAAAAGATATAAGGAAGTAAATGGGCACATCATCATCTAGTCTCAAATAATATTATAAATTAAAGGGCTAGTAGAAAAAAACTAGCTCAATAGTCTTAACATCAACATTTGACTCTAATCTATGAAGCTTCTATCACTATCGAGTGATGCCAATAACAGACCCATGGCTACCTCAATCAAATAAAGCTAATCAAATCTAACTCTAAAATAAGATGAAATAAATATAATAAATCCTCCGAAGTAGGGAAGGCTCACCAATCAGCTGAACGTCTCAAATCTTCAACGATACGCTTGTTGATGATCTTAAAATCTTGTATTGACATCATGAAATGATACAATCCCAGAGGGGGACCTCAGTACGTCGAATGTACTAGTATGTAAAATAGCTGAATAAAATCAAAATAGGTAGAATAATATAGAAACAATAATCAACTGGAAATAACAAAAATCAACATCTCAATGTCTATCTAAAGCAAGAATAAATAGTATACAAGTGACCTATCAACCAATAAACTCCTCAATAAATTAGACTCATCTCAGAGGGACTCGTCTCAACTCATCTCATCTCAACTCAGTGTACTCATTTTGGGAACTTTCTAAGAGTTTCTCTTATCCTACAACAGTCACTTATGAGCCAGTGATCATACAACAAGCCACTATTTTTGCCACAGTCATCCCATACTTGCCAGGTAGGGAACAAATGGAATCCACTAGGGACCCGAGCAATCAGTTAAGTCTCTATTATTTCAGGGATTCTTTCCAGAAGGAAACACAATAAGACCTAATGGTTCTAATCCTCACCCATGCTTGGCTACATAGTTTGACGGGTGTGAATTGCTCTTACTATTTCGATGCTCGATACTCCTCTCATGAGTCAATGCTCATAAAATAATCTATCCAACCAATACATCTCAATTATCTCACTCTTCTCAACTCAGCCTTATAAAGGCTCTCATCATCCAATCAGTCTCATTGAGACTCTAATCATCTAATCAATCAACATCTCAATCAACACCTGAAGCTTAGAATAGTCATTAGGGAACAATCAAATATACAGATCATTAGATTTTTTTTATGGAAACTTATGGGGCTATCAAGTTCTATCAACTCATCATTATTCTCACATCTCAATCTCAATCACAATCACATTCTCAATCAAGGCTCTAGACTCAATCCTCGATCTCGATAGTTCTTTTAGGGTGAAAGAACTTGGGAAGATATTGTTTGAAGAGCTTATCATTTATTCTTCAATTTTTGATTTAGAATCTTTAGAGTGCTTGATGAAGAACCCTAATTCTTGAAGAGGAAGAATCAATAAATCCTTTCTTGGGCTTCTTGAATTTGTTGAATTTATTTTCTTGAAACCCTAGATTATGATTTGAGGTTTTATTAGAGATTCATAAATAGATGATGAAATTTGAGCTGGGTAGATTGAAATTTATGAAAAATAAGTCACCTTGAGGATAAATCTTGAAAGTTAATCCTAACTTGATGACTTTCTTGATGATTCTTGAGAGTTTATATTTACGAGTGAAGGAGAGGGTTTTTGGTTATGAAAACTAGTGTTTTGTGGATTTTGGGACCTTAAATAGACCCCAAAGGTTTAGGGATAACAGTACCCTCAAAATAAAAATAAAAAACATTATTTATCTCATCCAGAAAGGGTCTGCGTTAGTCCACGACGAGGAGCCATCGCGCAGCTTTAGACAGCTCTGTGGGTCTTCAGTAAAATAATCATAACCTTCTATTTCGAACTCGGATTAAGGAAAAATTGGATGTATTGAAAATCTAATTCAAATATTATTGATTTGATATATTATGGGTCACCTAACTCATTGTACTTTAGGAGATATGGTCATTTGAAGTTTACCCTTCTATCAACTCATACGAAAACTTAGTTGGTAGAAATTCTTTGGACTTGACTTGATGTAAAAGATCTCTTATATTCATTTATTGAACTTAAGAGGGGGTTGGGTATCGATCGGAATACCCCTCAAATGATGTAAAATTTGGGAAAAATATAAGTGTGTATCCGCAACAGTCCGCATCACGATTCTATCGTGCATCCTCACTGGAATTCAATTTTGGATTGAAAAATTATTTTCTGATACAACGACTCTAAAATTTGAATGAGATCATTTTTCCACTCAATCTTCCATGTTGATTGCATATCCAATCTCAGATTCACAACCGAATCATGGGTAGACATGTTTTGCACACATATCTATTCTAGGAGTATTTTGGTAATTTTATCGGTTGTTACATCATCTCCCCCTTGGGATCATTCATCCTCAAATGATGAGTAAATGTGGATATAAAGGTATGAATAGACTCAAAACTCATCTCAATATTCACATCTATCAATCAATCTTTTGACCCCTCATCACCATCAACAATCTTTATTCAATCTCAAGAGTAGACAATCAACTCAATAAAGACAATCAATTTAGTTAAGGGTAAGGACGTTACCTTCAACATTCTCATTATTGGGCATAAATAACAATCAATACTCATCTCATCAATCACTCAACAAATTAAACTATCAGCCTATTCAGACGATCACAAATTACCCAAAATAGACAAATCGGTTTAGATCAAGAGTACAAATGTTCTCTTAAGAATTTTTAGCATCAAGCATGAATGGAATCAATTCAAATAGTTTAAACACTTCAGCAATCAGTCCTTCAAACTTAGGAAGGAAACCATCAAATCCAATCAAGAATGGGACCATCGATACATAAGACTTTATGTATAACTCTCAAGCTTAGTACCTCGTCTCAATTGTGCTCCTTTTCATGACACTTTACTCTATAAACTTAGGCTTATAGCTCCTATTCAACTCTCTACCTATCCACATCCTCTTATTCCATTAAAGACTACTTCTGAGCCTTAAGGTGCTACCCTTAAGATGATCATATTCATACAAAGCTAATACTCAATACTTAGCTCTATACTCCACAGGGGCTTTCACTAAAAGATCACTATCATGAAGTCTTCGATAGTCTATCATTAATACTCACTAATAATAACCATGCATTCAAGCCTATCACTCTAACCACCTCAACTCTCTCTTAGAATTTTCAAGCCTACTTAGCACATCTTCCTCCTCCGTTCAATGATCTCCCACTCAAAGACACACTATCATACTCTTAACTATCTATTGCACATCATAAGATCTCATCTCTCTCCTTCTCCCTACCTCTATCCCTACATGACACAAGTATAACACTAATGTCACAATAAGGATATATTCACTCCTTCTCATCTACACTTATTCTCCGTATACTACCGTTAACATCACTATTCTATTTGAACTAAGGGCAACTCGTCATCTTTACATCTTGCCATCAACAATGGTATAATAAGCTGAAAGTTAGTTCATGCCTAAAATAGCATCATAATGAAGAAATCTCACTATCAACCATCACTCCTCTACTATCATCGAGATTTCTATCAAGACATAGGAAGAAAGGATCATTCATAGAACTTAGAATGAACGATCATTAGCATGACTCAATCAAGAAATCTTATCTGAGGATATTCATAATGAAGTACAATCTCCCTCATCTATCAAGACTCATTCTGAGTTCACAAAACTATACGTAGTGTAAACTCAGGTCACATCTCATTCAACATAGGTGTGGAAACACTTAGATCCATGGGGTCAGATCAAAATTAATGAATGAATTCATCGTTTTTCATCCTCATAACACAACATACATAACAATTAACAAGTGGAATATGGGACTAGACCATGGGCATAGAAGTCGTATACTAGATGGGAATAGAGTATCATCTTTACTGAAGTATAAGGAATATACAAGATGGAAAAAATTAATGCCTCATCCAAATCAACTTTCACCATCAAACACTGAAACTCTACTTTAATCTATCACATCACCATATCCCCCTTAGCTCAAGGTTCGTCTCTCTGAGTATGCGAATCAATTCCCTCTACTAGGCTATAAGCATATATCTCCACACCATCGAGGAATCACTATTCACAAAAATAGGTATCTTAAACTCTTCTATCATCCTATAGACGCATAAATAAATAAGCTACTAGGACTCTCTTCAAAGATACCATACTCAGCTTCCTCTTATCTCTATGGAAATTTCTTACCCTATTTGTCGCTCTTAATGGCGTACATAACCACTTCCCACAACTCATACAATCTAACCTTTTCTTTTCCTCCTAATGCTCCACTTTTGTGCTCTCATAAACTTATTTATATGAAACTTAGACTATAAGAGAAAAACTCATCATCGTTTATCCATACGTCCCAATCAACTTAGTTGCTCGGGATGACAAGAAATGCTTACATCAGCCTACTCCACATTGACAACTCAAACATACTATCTAGATTCTTATAGCAGTCATAGCTTGGAGCTTCACACATATTTACACAATCATGAGTCCACATCTCAAGTCTCTTCTTATCTACTGAGCTATCCTCATTTCACTCGTCTTAACTAAGGGGCACTTGTACTCTGCCTATAGTATTACTTTCCTTATAACTCAGAATCACTTACCTATTTATTCATATCTCCTTATCTAACTAAGGCTCGTAACTCAAATCTCATGAACTCTCACTTAAAATTCATAAGTCTAGTTCAGATCTATCACATTAGAAGCACTTTTTTCCCCTATTCAACATCTATACTTCACTCTCAATAGTATGAATACTACAACACATCAACGTAAACTTCTTCCTAGTTTGAGATGGTCTATCACATTCTAACAAAAATTTTTCATCTATATCTCATCATGAAAATCATAGGGTACTTTCCCTCTTTCATCAAACTAATGACAATCAACACATCACCTCCTTACTTACCTAATAGGTACATAACTCTAACTACTAGCCTCCATCAGCCATCACTCTTGGTATCTCATCCCTTTCTTTGCATCACCATCCTTCTAACTTTGGGGTGATTCAATTCTGCTAAAGGTTTATAAGACATCATATCTCACTCTTAGGTGGTAGTATTAAACTCTTTAGTGACATAAGTTTCTCTCTCATGGGTAACATCAAAAGCAAGTTTCGGAAAAAGAAAAGGGTCTAGGTACATCTAAAGTTACCTCAAATGCACGATTCATACAAGTCATAACTCTTTCTATTCAATCAACTTAGTACACTGGACGGCTTCTCTTAAGCCTAGTGTAATCTCTCTAACATTCTGATTACTCTATCACAAAGGATCTCATCTGTAATAATTTGAACATTACTATTTCTATTATCTCGTGGGTGAGGCATAGTCAAAAGGTTAAGAGCAACGCATGAATCATCATAGATTTCTTAGGAAATAGCTCCATCGCATGACTTAGAATCTGAAAGAAGGAAAACTTTTCCTAAATGTCAATAGTCCCTCATTTATAGAAGTAGGGCCCTCATAACTATAAATAAGTTTCTATAGAAACAGCTTCATAAACTCCCTAAGACAATTGAACTCATGCTCAGATATCAAGTTTGTCACTACCCTGGAGTGGATCCACAATGTGGCTGGTACCTAGAAACTATTGCAAGTCCCCAAGCAAATCACTTAGCCTCATCACATTCATTTATTCATACTTTTTTCAAATTAGCGGAAGATATAAGGAAGTAAATGGGCACATCATCATCTAGTATCAAAAATAATATTATAAATGAAAAAGGTTAATAGAAAGAAACTAGCTCAACAAGTCTTAATATCAATATTCAATTCTTATCTATGAAGCCTTTATCACTATTGAGTGGTTCCAATGACAGACCCATGGCTACCTCAATCAAAATAAAGCTTATCAAATCTAACTCTAAAGTAAGATGAAATACATATAATGAATCCTCTGAAGTAAGGGAGGCTCACCAATCAATTGAACATCTCAAATCCTCAATGATATGCCTGTTGAGATCTCCAAATCTTATATCTATATCATGAAACAATACAGTCCCAGAGGGGATGTCAGTAGGTGGAATGTACTGGTATGTAAAATAGCTGAATGAAACTAAAACAGGTAGAATAATATAAAAACAACAATTGACTCAAAATAATAACAATCAACATGTCAAGTGTCTATCCAAAGCAAGAATAAAGAGTAGACAAGTAACCCATCAACCAATAAACTCATCAATCAAATCAGACCCATCTCAGAGGAACTTGTCTCAACTTATCTCATCTCAACTCATCTAAACTCAGAGTACTCAGTTTGAGAACTTTTCGGGAGTTTCTCTTGTCCAACAACAATCACTTATAAGCCAGTGATCATACAACAAGTCGCCATTGTTGCAATAGTCGTCCCATACTTGCCAGGGAGGGGACAAATCGAATCCACTAGGGACCCGAGCAATCAATTAAGTCTCTATTACTTCAGGGATTCTGTGCAGAGGGAAACACAATAAGACGTAATGGTTCTAATCCTCACCTACGCTTGGCTACATAGTTTGACAAGTGTGAGTTAGACTAACTCTTACACTTTTGGTACTCAATACTCCTACCATAACTCAATGCTCATAAAACAATCCATCCAGTCAATACATCTCAACTCAGCCTTATAAAGGCTCTCATCATTCAATCAGTCTCATAGAGACTCTAATCATCTCAACAATTAACATCTTAATCAACACCTGAAGGCTTAGAATAGTCTTTAGAGAATAATCAAACAGACAAATCATTAGAGTTTATTTATGGAAACTCATGGGGCTATCAAGTTCTATCAACTCATCATTTTTCTCACATTTCAATCTCGATCACAGTCACAATAACATTCTCAATCAAGGCTATAAACTCAATCTCTATCTTCTTGCATGCATGGTCTTAACCAGTAACATAAAGGGTTTTTGCAATATCTCAAGAAAATATTCAATTCAAATAAACAAATTTACGATGATCATCAACATGTGAAAATAAGTACATTGAATATAGTTTTCAAGAATAAAATTAAGAAATCATGCATATAGACTCAAGAACCATCATTCACCCATCTAAGACCATCTATGGACACATGAGAGAATAATATCCTATTTTTGTTTATCCATACATGCATAAAAAGTTGATATTACCATCGAAATTTGATGAATACTAGCTTTCTTAGAGAAAATCCTCAATCTCGGTAATTCTTTTTAGGGTGGAAGAACTTGCGAAGACATTGTTTGAAGAGCTTCTCTTTGATTCTTGAATTCTTAATTTACAATCTTTAGAGTTTTTGATAAAGAACCTTAATTCTTGAAGAAGAAGAAGAAGAAGAAGAAGAAGTTGAAGAAGAAGAAGAAGCAGCAGCACTAAATCCTTTCTTGGGATTCTTGAATTAATTTTCTTGAAACCCTAGGTTATGATTTAAGGTTCTATTAATGATTCATGAATAGATGAAGAAATTTGGGTTGGATTGATTGAAATTTCTAAAGAATAAGTCACCTTGAGGATAAATCTTGAAAACTAATCTTAACTTGATGACTTTCTTGATGATTCTTGAGAGTTTATATTTAGGAGTGAAGGAGAGACGTTTTCGTAATAAAAACTAACGTTTTCTGCATTTTGGGAGCTTAAATAGATCCCCAAAAGTTTTAGGATAAAAGTAACCTCAAAATAAAAATAGAAAATGTTATTTATCTCATCAAAAAATGGCCCGCATTGGATCTGCGATATGGAGCCATCGTGCACATTCAGACAGCTCTGTAGGTCTTAAGTAAAATGGTCATAACTTTCTACTTCGAACTCGAATTAAGGAAAAATTAGATGAGTTGATATATTATAGATCACCTAACACATTATACTTTAGGACATATGATCATTTGAAGTTGACTCTTCTATCAACTTATATGAAAACTTGGTAGTAATTCTTTGGACTTGACTTGATGTAAAAGATCTCTTATATTCGTTTATTGAACTTAAGAGGGGTTGGGAATAGATCAAAATGTCCCTCAAATGATGTAAAATTTGGAAAAAACATAAGTGTGTATCTTTAACAAGTTCGCGTCGCAGCTCTGTCGTGCATCCTCATCAAAATTTGGTTTTGGATCAAAAATAATTTTTTGATCCAACGGCTCTAAAATTTGAACGATATTATTTTCTCACTCAATTTTTCATGCTAATTGCTTATCCAATCTTTGATTCACAAATGAAGCATGAGTAGACATGTTATGCGCACATCTCTATTCTAGGGGTATTTTCATAATTTTACCGAGCATTATACTTGAATATGAGAGTAAATAATAATCACACATGATCCCTTGCCTTGATATGAATGGCTCACAAGAGGTTAAAATCTTGATATAAGGCTCAACTTGATACTTGTAAAGTCACATATACTTTTCATGAATTCAATACATTTTGAAAGCTCTTAATCATCATGAAATCACTTGACTTGTAAATCATGTAATAGTTCATCAATAACTTAAGAATTTTTTTCATGTAATTTTATCAAACACATGGTGGGTTCATGATACTTATTCAAAATCATACAATTCAAAAGTAAAACAAGATGAGTAAACTCAATGCAAATCAACCCCCAATGTTGTAGTAAAAAATCTCATTTAGGGTATCTTAAATCTATCACAAAAGCTCATAATACTTCATAGATTCATAGCTCAAATAATGCATAGTCTCAATAAACAAAATCAATTCATGCATAATGAATTAATACTTGATAAAAGCCCAACATAATCCATGCTTATAATTCATTAAAAGTGATATTCATACGTAATATAACTTGATCATGCAATTTTCATAAAAAAAAGAAGGTTGGGCTCCATGGGTGAAAGGACCCATGAATGAAGACTCACATACCTTAAACGTTGAAATTCCTTGAAATGAACTTGGAAACTTAAAGCTTGAGATAGTTTCTTGAGTTCCAAAATTAAGCTTAAAATTCTTGAATTTGTATAAGAGATTTGATAAAGTCTTGAAGAGGTTTTAGAGAGGGTTCTATGAGCTATAGAGTTAAAAAATGACTAAGTATGAAAGATTTCACATTTACATGGGCATGGGGCTATTACCCCAATTCCGTGGGACGAAATATGGGGAAAATTTTACACTGGTCGATGCCCCAAGCACGACGCGTAATAGACGCACATGATAAATTACACTAGTTCGCGTCTCAGGTGCATCACAGCCTAGGTTCGAACAGCCATTGGAAATTGAAAATTAGTAAAAATTATTTTTTGCTATGGGTCTTCTAAAATTCGAATTATACCCATTTTTCATTCAATTTTGCCCCCTGATTAAGAATATGAAGTTAGATTTTTGAAATCACGCACAGATTTTGAGGTATACGAAAACTATGATTATGGAGCTTTCTGAAGTATATGAGGGGTGTTTCAGGTGTAGAATGCACAGGTAAAGCAAGCATCATGGGTTGTTTAGAAGATATTAAAAGTTGTTAAACACCTTCAACAGCTTGGGTACACTGAAACAACACTAAGGAACCAGTAAAATTACTCAATTGGCAAGGTATACTTACAGATGAAAGATCCAATGGAAAAGGTAGAATGGAGATCATTGGTGTGGAGGAACTATGGAGCACCCAAGTGGCTATTGATCCCATACTCAACATTGAAGAGAAGATTAGCCTCCAAAGACAGACTAGCAAAATGGCTAATGATACAGAAAACAACATGCTCACTTTGCCAATCAGAAAATGAAACTATTGTACATATATTCTTCCAATGTTCATATGCGATAGAGATATGGAGCAACCTTCTCACCTGGCAAGGCATCAATAGATCAGCAATGGTGTGGTCTGATGAGATCCTATGGGCAAATGCATAAATAAAAGGTAAAAATGACACCTCTATGGCATATAGGATGATATTAGCATGTACAACATACAACATATGGATGGAACATAATAGGCAGGTCTTTCAGTAGAAACAGCAAACTACAATTGCTCTTCTCAGGCATATCACACAAGAAATTCATAGTAGAGGTAGTACACATAGAGGCATTGGTAGTAGATTAAGTACTTTCAATGTATACCCATAGATAGCTCGTTGACCTCACATTGAGCAATGAGTAAAGTAAGCAAGGATGGAGCTCATGTCTATACCTGCTAGAGTGCACTGATCTTGTAAAGTTCTTTTGGTAATATATATATTATACATAACGAATTTAAAATTACAAAACTATCCTTAATTTGAAATCATAATTATTTTTTTAAAACTTTCAAGTATATTTATTTTTTAAATTCCGTAGGTGCAGTTAAAGTAAGACACGGGTGAGGGAGTAGTGTAAAAGTTACCTGTAAATTGAGGCATGTAAATAAGCAGGGGGGTGAAGTATCCATTGAGCGTTTACATTATTTTAAATTGAATTTTCAAAACTATTATTTAAATAATAAAATATTGACTTTAATTATTTTATTTTATGAAAAATACTATTTTGTAAATATTCTTTGTGGATTGATAAAGCTGAAAAATGGAATTTAAAGATGAAGACGTGAGGATTAATGTTGCTGATCCCACATGATTTACTTGCCTTTTGTTCTTCCTTTCTTGTTATTATCGATGTCTTCTTTCCCATTTAATATGTAGGCTACTATATACAGTAGTACTTTTGCACACATATATTTAGAATACTGTATGTTAATAAAATTTAGTATCTTAGTATTTTTAGAAATTAGTTTAAAATAAGAATTGTGTTTTGATAAAATTTAATAAACTAATTAAATGAGCATCTTATAATTTTTTAAAAAAAATTAGTTTAAAAAATATTTTGTGCTTCAATAAATTTAATAAAATAATGATTTAAATTGGTTGGACGGCTTTCTAAGTGAATACTATAGTTGAGTGGTTTATAGGTAAAATATTTATAGTTGAGTGATTTTGAGATTATAAAAGAAAATTGAGTGACTTTCTATCAAAAGAATCTTTAGTTAAGTGACTTTTGTGAGAAAAATTCTTAGTTGAGTGTCTTAAGATTATAAAAGAAAGTTGAGTGACTTTACAAAATTATTTTCCCTATCTCATTTGATGTGACACCCTTTTCTTTGAGTTCATCCCAAAAAGGATGACTTGACAAAAAGCTCGAACGTAATTGCTTCTTTCTTAACAATTATAAGGGAATCACTACCATCAAGCTTTGAATATGAGGTTAAGATCTAGCCTCTCTTTTCAATGGAAGTTGAGCTCATCAGTTCTACTACTCGTGGCGCGAGTGATCCTTAACCTTGCCCCTTCTTATTGCTATTTGTGACATCGAGTTCTTAAATGAGATAAGTTGGCACACCCCACCCTGGGGTCGTGACCAGTGCCCGATAGGGGCACGTGAACACAAACTAAACCAAATTTCTTTATAACCTAGTCCGAAATTCTACAGAAATTTCGGCAGATTTTCCTCTGTTTTATTGACTAACCGCACCTGCAAAAAAAAAGATCTCGTAACTTCTCAAACAGTAGTACATATGCATATATATATATATATATATATATAAATGCGGGCCGACAAGGTCACCGCTGCGGTCCTGCCGCCTAATAAACATGTCACTCGTATAAGTACATAATGCG
>JAOTQJ010159909.1:0-71210 GCA_025642045.1 Solanum sejunctum | reverse complement strand
AAGGTCCAAAGCATGAGATATGATATGAATGACTATACAATGATGAAATGTGCTTATGTATATAATAAATTCTATATAAAGTATTGCATTAGACCATGCCTAATTTTTTTTTTTTTGGGGGGGGGGGGGCACGACTAAGAACTCGAATAACCTAGATAGGGTTTGTACTCATCAACCTAGGAAAGGGTTTGTATTTCTCTACCTAGTGATAGGGCGGTATCATCACTAACCTAGATAGGGCTTTATACTCATCAACCTATTGAAGGGTTTGTACTTCTCCTCCATGGTGATGTCTCTGCATTATCACCAACCTAGATAAGGGTTAGTACTCATCCACCTAAGTGATGGGGTGACATTATCACTAATCTACCAAATCCACCTAAGTGATGGGGTGACATCATCACTAATCTACCAAAGGGTTATACATTTGGAAATCTAGCTTGGTCTCTTCTACACATATGCTATCCTATATGAGCATGAGTTACATAAGCATATTTTACTTATGCATTGATCATATATGCCATATTATTATATTATGCTTATTGCCTACTGTTATGCATGTTGATTATGATACCTATCTCTTGTTGCATTGCATCCTAAATACTTAGTACATTCAAACGTACTAATACATACTCTTGCCTACATAATATCCCCATATAGGAACCGGTGCCTAATTTGATCATCATCTTCCTTCACGTGACTAGTTTGTTGCTATTCAATCAAGTTGGTGAGTCCTCCACTTCGGGGACCATAATCTATGTTCTCTTATTATGTATTGAGACACTCTTTGTTATGTTCTACATGAGTATGAGGGTGAGCCCAATTATATTGTCTTGGCCCCCACTCTTATTTATGTATTAGAGGTGTTTGTTGGACATGTTATGTAGTATGCTAAGAGCCTTGACTCTATTGTTTTTGCTGTCTATGATATGAAAGTGCTTTCCCTTAGTCCCAAGTTCCCCACTTTTTATCTCTTGATGGTTGTTTTATTGCTTTCGCGAGCAAGGATATATAATGATGTTCTAAGAGGCTTGCTTGGGGTCCCTTGCGTTGTGTCACATCTAGGACCTAGGCTAGGGTTGTGAAATAATATCACATCACCGACATCGAACTACCTAATGAGTGATCAACATTGTCTACCATATAACGCTTCGAATGGTGCCATCACAATACTTGCATGAAAGCTATTGTTGTAGGCAAAATTGATAAGTGAAAAATGTTCATCCCAACTCCACTTGAATACCAACACACTAGCTCTCAACATATCCTATGATATTTGCATACTCCTCTTTGCTTGCCCATAGGTTTTGGGATGAAAGCATACTTAACTTCACCTTTGTGCCAAGTCCTCTGTAGAAGTTTCTAAAAGTGAGAAGTGAATTGACCTCTGTGATCTAATATTATGGACAATGGAATTCCATGCAACCTCGCCAACTCTCAAATATACAAGCAAGCATAGTCTTCAGCACTGAATGTAGTCTTGACTAATCGAAAATGAGCTGACTTTATCATGCAGTTGACTATCACTCATATGGAGTCAAAATACATTTTGGTCTTTGGCAATCCAACTACAAAATCTATGTTGACCTCTTACCACTTCCAAGTAAGAATGTCAATATCTTGTGCTAGGCCGCTTAGCCTTAGGTTTTCAAGATTGACCTATTGGTAATTGGCACATTTGGACACAAATTGAGCATGTCCTTATTCATACCTCCACTAATAAATTTCTCTTAAGTCTCTATGCATATTGGTAGTGCTGGAGTGAATGGAATATGCAGAGTTATGTCTTTCTTGCATGACCAACTTCTTCAACTTTCAATCATTGGGCACACATAACCTCCTTTGATATTGGAGTGCACCATCTCCCCCTTATGAGAAGACTTCTATATTCCCATCATTTACCAAGGTTTTCAACACAACCAAGGTAGGATCAAGATCTTTCTAGGCCTTAATCTCATCAATCAAAGAAGATGCGGACCTATGAGGAACCATTGTACCACCACTTTTAGACTCACTTAACCTTACTTTTAGTCTAGCCAATCAATGAACATCTTTAGCCAACTCCTTTTTCCTGCCATCTTATATATGGGACACACTACCCATGGAAATTCCACTAAGGACATCAACTACCACATTAGCTTTTTCGGGATGGTACGTCAAACTCATATCATAATCCTTAAGTAGTTCTAGCCATCTACATTATCCTCAAGTTGAGGTCCTTTTGGGTGAACATGTGTTAAATAATCTTGTGGTCGGTCAAAACATCCACATGAACTCTGTAAAAGTAATTTTGCCAAATAAGGCAAATACTACTACCTTAAGCTCAAGATCATGAGTCGAGTAATTCCTCTCATGCACTTTTAACTAACTTAAAGCATAGGCAATCGCTTTACCATTTTATATTAACAAACAACCAAACCTAATACTTGATGCATCATAACACATGACAAACCCATCATTCCCTTATGGAAATGTCAATATGGGGGCTGAAGTCAATCAAATCTTTAAAGTATGAATGCTCCTCTCACATTTATTTGTCCATACAAACTTTGCCTTCTTCTGAGTTAGGATGGTGAGTGGATAAGTCTCACATGAATCCTCTATAATAACTATCTAGACCCAAGAAACTCCCTATGTCAGTGGGATTCAATGGCCTTGGTCAGTTTTTTATCGCTTTTATCTTCTTAGGATCAACTGTGATACCCTCTCTAGATATCATATGCCAAAGAAAGGCGACCTCATCTAGCCAAAACTCGTGCTTATCAAATTTTGCATAGAGCTTCTGTTCCCTTAGGCTTTGCAAAACTACTCTCAAGTACTCCATATGCTCTTGATTACTTTGGGAGGAGATAAGAACATCATCGATAAATACCCCATGAAACATGTCAAGGTAAGACTTGAGCACCTTATTTATGAAGTCCATAAATATTGCCGATGTATTAGTGAGGCGAAATGACATCACCACAAATTCAAAATGGCCATACCAAGTCCAAAAAACCATCTTAGGGATGTCATTTTTTCTCACCATCAATCGGTGATAATCGAATCTCAAATCTATCTTGGAGAAATGATTATACCCTTATAGTAGATCAAACAAATCATCTACCCTCGGGAGGGGATACTTACTCTTGATGGTGACCTCATTGAGCTGCTAGTAGTCAATTCACATATGGAGTAACCTATCTTTTTTCCTTACAAATCTCACTAGGGCACCACATGGAGCCTCTAGGTCTAATAAAACCCTTCTCTAACATATCCTCTAGTTGCTCCTTTAACTCCTCCAATCTATGGGACCCATTCTATAAGGACAGATTGAGATAGACTGATTATCAAGTAAGAGGTCAATACCAAAATCTATTTCTATTTTAGGAGGGACACTCGGTAACTCATCTAGGAAGACATTAGAGAACTTACTTATGATGGGGAATAACTCAAGAAAAGGAACTTTGGAAGAGTGATATACTATCAAATTACAACACTTTTGATGCTTAAAACTTGGAATTTTATGTGTTCTCAATGTGACGTTAGTTGGTTTTATGTGTTTTTGTGTTTTATTTGCAGGATTAGACCCTTTATGGGTCGCAATGCACTCTATGCACAATGAAGGAGTTTTTGTGGACAATTCTAGTGAGAGGATAATTTTTTGAAATTTGTTCGATGAACATACATATGGATCGTGGATGACTTTATGAGTCATAGACCATGCTTCATGCCCTGAGTATTAGAGAAGGACTTTCTGAATATTAATTAGTCAAAACCCTCTACAGGCCGTAGAACACTTTACTGGCCATAAAGGGGCATCATAGATCTCAAGTACAGTTTTGCAGCAACATAGCACAAGATCACAATTATTGGCCGTGGAAGGCAATACGACTCGTAAAGCTGTTCGTGAGGCCTGCTAACTCAACTATCCTATTTTGTTTAGGACTTGTATTTTAAATATTATAAATAGGTTTTTAGGTTATTTTTCAATATGTTTACAGAGAGATTGACAATTAGAGAGGAAAAATAGTGAGATTGAGTAGAGATAACAATGGAGAGTTTTGAGAAATACTTGTACTTTAATTTGATCTTTAATATTGTGATTCTCTTTTAAGCATGGATTTGCTTATTCTTAGTTCAATTGTATAAGTACTTTATTATGTCATTCTAATTTAGAAGGCTTGTATCTACACAAATCATAAGTAGCTAAATTCACAACTAGGATTCTAGGAACCATGAAGAACTAACGAGGTTAAACTGGATAATTCATCATTCTTGAAAAGTATGCATTCATTTAATAATTAACTCTTTTTTTTGCATATTTTATGATGGTGATCAACATTAGAACCCATCTAGAGTTACTGATTAGACCAAGGTAGTAATGAATTGAAAAAAAGATTAATTAATAAGATTAGGTTAATACGTTCTTATCTCTTCGACCGAACTAGGCTAAGGGGAGGTTGTATTGGGACTAACAGGTATGGGTTAGTAATTTATACTATGGAGATTGGCTGAGTCATGTAGCGAAATTTGCTTCTCACATGGACTAAAGGGTTTGGTGAACTTAACTTACTGTTCAGCATGCTACCCACTAGGAAAGAATTAAGTTATCTGGTGATACTAAGTTAGGGAATCATGGGGAATACAATACCCTTGTTTCTCTCCATATTTATTTAATTCTTGCGCTTGTTAGGTTTAATTTTCTACTGATTATTGCAAAACAACCACCTTTTTGAGGAAGTAAGTTGATTAATCACTAAAATTGTACTAACTGAGTTCTCTGAAGTCTACATATTCCCTTGGGTTCGACCCTAACCATGGTTAGGTTCTATTTCCTGACAGCTTTATCTTAAATAATAAGGTATAACTTGGGTAACATCAAGATTTTAGTGCTAATGCTTGGCCATACGGCTAGACTTGGTTAATTAAGTGATTTGAGTATTAATTCTTGTTTCCCTTATTTTATGTTTTTGGTTGTTTTTGTTCTTTTCAGGGTGTAAGTGTAGTGTATGCCCAACACACAAAGTCGAGGTAGACCCTTGACTCCGTTTGATGCAGAGATCTATATAAAGTTAAGAAGAATAACCCAAGAAAATGCCAATAACATGGCTAATGCAGCTTTGAATAGCAATGACAATGAGAAGCTAGCCATGAGAACCCACCTCCTCTTGAGGATATTGCTGTACAACCACATGATTTTAATGCCAATGCTTATTAGTGGAATCAATATAAGGTAAATCCTATAGCTATGGAGGTGACTGAAGCTATTGTGCTACCACCACTACAGGTCAAAAGTTCCTGGTTTTGTGTGAGTTGCTTCAGATGCTGTAGAACCATGGGCTATTTGGGGGTTTACCATTGGAGGATCCTCATAGCTATCTACATAATATTGTATTTGTCTGCAAGAGTATGATGGGAAAGCAGAATATATCTATATCTCTTACAGATAATGCAACACTATGGCTATCAAAGCTTCGCAGAGTTTGATCACCTGTTGGGGTGAATTGCAGAAGGCATTTTTGGAGAGGTACTTTCCAAGGTTGAAGAAGATCAAGTTGAAAGATCAGATCAATAACTTAGATAAACTTCCTAGTGACTCAATCAGTACTACATGGGATTGGTTTGCTAAGTACTTGAGGAGTGTCCTGGGCTATGAAATCGAGGACAATGTCCTAGTGGAAATCTTCTCCCAAGCCCTGGATGCAAATAGTGAAGCATATGCCAACACCATCTTGGGAGGCTTATTTTAGACCAGTCATTTGCAGAACTTGCTGAGCAGCTTGTGCCACGACCCAAGCCTAGGGCCTTGACGTGACTAGCAAATGGGGAACTCGAATGGTCCCCAAATAAGCCTCACAGCATATCATTACATATCCCTAATCGCAAAAGCAATTAAAAGACATTTGAAGAATGGAAATAAGGGCAAAGATTCTAAGGGAGAACTTGTCATAGCATAGGATCAAAAGATAATAGAATCCACTCACAGCATAAATACATAGCTTTGTCCAACGATACCTCTATTACATAGATAAGAGCGGGGGCCAAGACATATAACTGGGCTCACCCTCATAGTCAACTAGATCAATACATCAAGGACAATAATGTCTTATACATTGCAATAGTTCACAAACTAGGTCCCCGGAATGGAGGGCTCACCAACTATCTTGAGAAGGTCATACTAGCCACATGGAGGAGGATGCTCAAATAGGACTCTGGTTTCTACATGGTGATATCATGTAGGCAATAGTATGTGTTAGTACATTTGAATGTACTAAGTATGTAGGATGCAATGCTAAAAGAGATAGGCATCATAATCAAAATGCATAACAATAGGCAATAGGCATAATATAATAATATTGCTTGTGTGATCAATGCTTAAGTAAAACATGCCTAAGTAACTCATGCTTATATAGGATAACATATGTGTAGAAAAGACCAAGCTAGATTTCCAAAATACAAACCCCTTGGTAGATTGGTGATGATGCCCCCCTATTGCCTAGGTAACAAGGTACAAACCCCTTGATAGGTTACCAAGGTACAAACCCCTCTATAGGTTGGTAATGATGTTGCCCCATCACCCTGGGGCCAAGTTACAAACCCCTTGATAGTTTACCAAGGTACAAACCCCTTGATAGGTTAGTGATGATGATGCTCCATCACCCTGGTGCCAAGGTACAAACCCCTTGATAGGTTACCAAGGTACATACCCCTTAATAGGTTAGAGGATGGTCACACCCTACCTCCCATGGTGATTGAGTCATACCCCTCAATTGGCTATGGTCAATCCAACACTATATAGATAGATATCATATACATACTTTCCTTTTATCATCATCATAACATCATATACATAATCTTTTTTCATCATCATAACATCATTCATAACATAAGACATGCTTTGGACATTCAATTCCTCAAGAAACCATAACCATACATTTTATCAAACACTTAACGATTGTGTAGTGCCAAAGTAAAACCATGCAATTGAAGAGTGATATCATGCTAGAATATTGAATGTACAACCATCAACCAACACTTTGCAATACTCCCAAGAAATATACATTAAAAGCCTTCATCATATCTCACATTAGATCTAAGATTTATAGCTCAAAACATGCTTAGATAATCATAAATTTAAGAAACCTCAACTTAGCTTTATAGGTAAATTCATGATGTAAAACACCCATAAATAGATCAACTTAAAATCATCTAATTTGAGTGAAATGTACGCTTAGGATTCATGGATGAAGTGAACCCATAAATGAAACCCACATACCATAGGTCTAGAGTTTTTTTGAATTGAGATTGGGAAGAATAGAGGCTTGGAAATGATCTTTGAATCCAATCTTGTTCTTGTGTTTCCTTGAAATTCAATTGGAGCTTGATGGAGGCTTTTCAGAGAATTGAGAGTGTATTTGAGATGAGAGTAATGAGTTTGATCCTTTGGAACCTTGTTTATGTCTCTTAGGAAGGTTAAGATAGCATTGGAAGTCTAAAATGGGCATTAGAGTAATTAGCATTTATGAAAATGCCATTAGTGAACGGATAGAAAAATTGGCAAAGTGTTATCTCACTGGAGACTTCACTAGTCGTGTGGCACTCCATGGGTCATATGGAGTGCCCATGTCAAGTTCCTTAGTGGAAAAATGGAAGTTACGAAACTTGGAAAACAAATTGACGTTTCGTCACTTTGATGGACCACTTCATAGATCGTGCGGTGTCACACGGACAATGTACTAGTCTGTCCCACATTATTTGGATGAAAATGTTATTGTCCACCACATACCCAGGTACCATGGAGTGTACCCCTTCACATGATCTATACAATGCCTTCATGGTCCTACCTTAGTTTCCAATGCCACCCACGCCTAGCCAAGCCTCCCAAAACACATCCACGCCCCTTCTTACGACCAGTGGTGAGTCACACAACCTATGCCACTGGTCATGGACCAGGAATTAGCCTCACTATGCCATTTTTCAGCTCCAAACATTTCCCATGACCCGTATAAGGCCACAATGCCCATATGGGTGCCTGTAGGGCTTCACTACACAAGAGAGTCTCACGAAAATGGTCATAACTCCTTCATCAGACATCAGAATGAGGTGAAACCAAGTGCATTGCGAAGCTAACTCAAAGGAATTTTATTTTATATATTACGAGACACCCAGTTCCAAATTTTCCAAGAGTTATGCTTGTTTAAAGTTGACCCTTGCATGAACCATCGCCCAAAATTCAACTCTTAGAGAAGTCTTGGACTCGTTTAGGTACTAGGAGTCTTCCATGAACCTAACACACCCTAAACCTAACCAAATGAGGCTTAAAACATAGATACATAAGAGTATAGAGTTATGGGGTGCCACAACTGGATATGTTAGCCAACTTGAATCATGTGTGGAAACCCATGAATAAGCTTTCCACCACACGCTTGGGTACGACCAACATAAGCCTTGAGCAAGCAACGACAATTGAGGGGTTCAAAAGGATGCTTGCTCAAATTAATGTCAACATGGAGAGGTTAATGAAACAAACAAGAGAACTAGCTAGGGCTAAAATCATCTAGGAAAGCTATAACACCAGGCAAAGAGGACGAGAAGGAGGCATCAAAGGGGGCCACAAGGTTGGCTGTAGGAGCGACCGTTATGTGCACCCCCTATAATCGTGATATAGGTAGTAGTAATTCTAAAGTTTAGGAGATACTTAGCTAGTTGTTGAGTGTCACGACCCAAAATAGGGCCTAGACATGACACAATGAATGGGGAGCCCAAAAGGTCCCCAATCAAGCCTCTTAACTTGTCTCTAGACATCACTGGTCGTGAAAGCATGTTTAAAAGCCTAAAGTAAGAATAAGGGGAAAGGGACTAAGGGACATCTTGAAAAACATCATCATCAATAGATAAAGAGTCTAAGCTCAAATCATATATACATAGATTGTCCAACAAACACCTCTAAATACATAGATAAGAGTAGGGGCCAAGACAAAGTAACTCTACTCACCCTCATGGTCATAAGTATACAATAAAACAAAGAGAGTATTAATACATAACATAAGAGAATAATCATTATCTCCGGAATAAAGGACTCACCAAAGGCTAACTTGAACAATCAGTCAACCCATGAGAAGAATCAATAGGAGCTCTGGTTGCTACATGGTAACAACATGTAGGTATAGATTATGTTCTAGAATGTTTAAATTCACTAAGTTTATGGGATGCAATGCAACAAGAAGTAGACATCATAATTAAAATGCACAATATTAAGTAATAGACATAATATACAATATTACATCTATGATCAATGTTTAAGTAAAACATGCTTAAGTTACTCATGCTTATGTAGGATATCATATGTGAAGAAGAGACCAAGCTAGATATTCAAGGTATAAAGCCCTTGGTGGTTGCGTGGTATAAACCCTCCATATGGTTGATGGTAATCAAACCTTATCAACACAGTGACAAAGTATAAACCCCTCGCATAGTTGATGAGTATAAACCCCCAACATGGTTACCCGGGCTCATGTTCCCCTGGATCGGGTATGGTCTAATGCAACACTTTATATAGGACTCATCATAGGTTCTAGTGCAATATTTTATATAGGAGTAATCATATATGTAAGCCCATTTCATCATCATAATATCATTTATATCATATCTCATATTTTGGAACTTCATTTGCTTCAAGAAACCATAACTAGACATTTTATCGAACACTTTGGAGGTGTGTAATGGAAGTAAAAGACCATGCAATTTAGAGAGAAAATAATGCACGAAAATCTATCATAAAACCATAAATCAACACCTTGCAATATCCACAATACATTCACATCAAAACCCCTCATCAAATCTAACATTAGGTCCAAGATTTAGAGCTCAAAACATGCTAAAACAACTATACTTTCATGAACTAAAATTACTATGCAATTAATTTCTCAATATACAAGACCCATATGTAAAATCAACTTTAAATTATGCAATATTAGTAAAAAGGAAGCTTAGGCACCATGAATGAAAGGAACCAATGGTTCAACACCACATGCTTTATATTTTTAGAAGTTCTCGAAGAAGACTTTAATGGAGACTTGAAGCTTGAGTGAGATCCTTGAAGAAGTCCGTAAGATTGGTCTTGAGTTTGGGACTTGAATTTAGGGTGAAATATGACTCTAAGTGTTTAAGTTGATATTGGGGAATGTTTAGGATGATATGAGGGTAAAATAAGGCTAAGTATATGTATTTTCAAGTGTGGGAACCCATAGGACCAAGACTTAAAAGTCATGGATCGAAGTCAAGAAAAACAGGACCAAAATACAGACTGTTCACAGGAATTTGAATTTCTACACATATGAGTTCTACGAAAATGAACATAAATCCTTCGTTTGAACTCAAAATGTGGTTAAACCAAGTGTGTTGGAAAACTAATTCAAAGAGCTTTAACATGGTAGGTCGTGGGACACTCAATTCTTTGTGTGCTAAGAGATATGCCCCTTCAAATTTGACCCTCCAAAATAGTTTTTATTATGATTTTTGAATTTTGATACGTTTGCTCTAAAATTTGGGTTAGACCTATTTCCTACTCAATTTGACCCCCTAAACAAGAATATGAAGTTGAGTTTTCAAAATAACAAATCAATTTTTAGGTATATGGAAATTATGATTTCGAGCACTTACAAGGCACATTTTCGGGCACTTTTTGAGGTCGTTATAATATCTTACCCTTGAGAACATTTGCCCTCAAATGTAAAAGAAATGTACATGACAAGAGTAATCATAAGAAAATAATCCCCAATAATAATGAAATTCTAGGTGTAAAATACCATTTTCAAAATCTCAGCATAAGTGTAAAATCATTATAAACTTGCCAACTTAAATGTGAATGCATATGAATGATATAGGGGCAGAAATACAAGACATGAAATCATAAAAAAGATTTGACGTGTTATCATAAGCTTGAACATAATGAAAGAGATATGGCTATTGCTCCTCCATGCCTGCTCTGGCTCCCTGAGAGACACATACGCATAGATGACTCTTCCCAAAGGGCCTTGAAGAACACTACATCATTATCAATCAACTTTTTCACTCATCCATCCAACAACCCCACCTGGACCTTATCTTAAGCAAACTTACCCTCCTTAACACCCACAATCTCAAAGTGTTCTATAACACAAAAGTCACCAACACATCAGATCTACCTAGAAGCATGAAGAACCACACAAACCATATTTACATCCATAGGCAATTCCCAAACTTATGCAACCTTACAACCTACGTCTACACTTTATAAGGACTCACAATCCTCAACTTAATTGTCAATCTTAAATATAAGCCACCATCTCCCCCTTGGGAGACAACCTCCACTCTATCATTCTCTTACCCAAAACTTCTAACTCTAATAAGGCAGAAATCAGTGCCTTGCCCAATCTAGTTCTCTTAACCCAATAAGATTTAGAACCACCAAGAACACTATACCACCATTCTCTACTTCCTTCAACCTAACTCCTATATAGCCGATCATTGGATCCCACTAGTTTCCTTCTTGCCACCACTATCCACACTTGCTAGGCTACCAAGAGCATCGACAGCAATATTAGCCTTACTGGGGAAAAGTAATGCACACTCATTCATAATCCTTAAAGAATCTCAACCACCTTCTTGCTATCCACAATGCGCCCCTATCATATTTAGCAAATAACCTCTCATCCTCCAAGACTTGTAATAATACCCCCAAAAGACTCACAAGCTCTAATCAAATCAATACCTCATCACTAGAGACCACCACAAACATATCAAGATAGGATTTTAAGACCCTATTCATGAAACCCATAAACACAACTGATATATAAGCCAACCCAACAACTCTACCAATATTCAAAATGCTCACTCCTAGTCCGAAGAGGACACTTAGGGTTATCACCTACCCTCATCATCACTTGGGGAGCAAACCCAAATCAAAGATCAATCTTAGAAAAGTGATTAACCCATCGTACTTGACTAAATAGATCGACTATCCTTACCCGTCATATTACAACCTTACGAGTTCTACACTTATTAGAAACATGCTACGCAAGTAGCCCAAACTACCCCAAGATCCTCAACACAACAAACTAAGTCGTCATCCCATAAGAATACTCATAATATGCATGTACATACTTTCAAAGAGGCAACAGTCATTTTTTTCAAATCATTTCAATGCACAATTGGGCTTATAAGCCAAACACCATTCATAATAATTCATACATAGGCTCAAATGCCAAAATCATAATTTTTTAGTCATAATACTCATGCATAGGAATAGCCCATTCATGAACAAAATGGTTCAAGCACCCAAAATGCTTAAAGAGTCAAAATCAAAGACATATATATGACCAAAATATTGTCATAACCAACCTTTTATCAAAATCATACCATAAAACAAAATTGGTATTACCCATAGCATAATTTTGCAAAATAATCTGTGTACATGAATTCATAGGCTATGAACAATGAGGAAATTGACATGGATAATTAAGATTCCATTTAAAATCAACATTTATAATATGAAGTTGAAGTGAAAATATAATTAACTCTATATTTAAATCCATAGTGTAATCTCTCATGCATAAATTATTTAAAAAGGGGAACATGCATACTTATAACTTTATAATCCCAAAGTAAATCCTTATATATCAGTTTAAATCACATTACAATCATCAAATAAATACTATCCATGCATCAATAGAATTTTAGGAATAATAATATTCAAATCCCAAATTAAAATAAGTAAAATCCATGTAGGTTTTCTTGAAAATAAATTTTTGAAAAGGGCTTAAATTCACACTTGCATAACTATGGATAATTTCATGAATTCATAACATACTTGATTGCCTATATTCATCATGAAGTCACTTGACTTGTAAGACATGTGCATATCTGGAGAATTCTTAACTTGTCATTTCATCAAACGCTTGGTGGGCACATATGAGGACATGTTCAAATCATGCAAAATGCAAGATTATAGGTCATGAAATAGTGAAATCAATGCATCTTAAAATCATGTAAATCAGCCAACCAACATCATGGTAAAATCCCATCATGGGTAACTTATAAAATCATATCAAAACTTGAGAATAGTTCATAGACTTCATAGCTTGAATCATGTATAGTCTCAATAAACAAAGATCACTGCATAGTATAAGCTCAAAATAGATATTTTATGCATAATCAACAATATCTGACAAAACCCCAACATATTTCATGCTCATATTTATAATAATAGATATCTATAAGAAATACATCTTGAAATCATGCAATTTTCATGAAAAAGGAAAATTGGGCTTCATGAGTGAATGAAACCTATGAATGAGACCCACTTACATAGGAATTCTACTAGCACCAGGGGATAACACAAGAAATAGCAACTCCTGGACCTATCAAATCACCCTACTGAAAATGCCAATCACAAAGCCTTACCTAGGGTCAACTAAGTCATAGGAGCAATAATAGAAGAGAACCTACTCATAATCCCTGGTAATAGCCCACTAAACCCAAGAGGCTTATAATACCTAGAAGTCAAGGTCTAGGCTAACATCTAATCACCTTTACTTTACTAAAGTGTACCTTAATACCACCACCGGGCACCACACAACCTAGGAAGACAACCTCTTACCACTAAAATTCCCATCTCACCTACTTACCACCCAACCTTCTTCCTTGAACTTATAGTACTACCCTCAAATAATTCACATGCACTACCTCATTAGGAACGAACCACATTATCATAGAATGAAATAGATTCATTCAGTAACTTTCACAACATTAAAAAAGTAATGATTCAAAACAAGTCACTAAAACCACCATAAACCTATTAGAGTAGGGACTAAAGATCTTACTCATGAGACTTATAGGCATACCTGGTGTACTAGTCAAATCAAGAGACATTACCCGAAAATTCTAAATATCGGAAAGGACATTCAAAGCCTCACCCACCACCACCAATAATTCCATAGACAAAACAACTTAGGTTCAACACCTTCATTTCTCATAAGATGACAAATGCAACCACTTAGAGACCAATTGTACCTTAGGAATGAAATGGATTTACCTCCCTTGCTACCATTTTACAACCTCCCTCGCTACCATTTTACAATCTCCCTCGCTACCATTTACAACCTCCCTCTCAAAGACGGGCTCATTAGGAAATCAGGGCTACCTCTATGGGTTCTACTATCCATGGAGACACAACATGCATGGAACTATTCCATCCCTATAATGACATCAAAATCCACCATACCAACTCCAACAACCCACAAAGAAAGACCTAATGCAATACAAACCTGGATCAACACTTATGAATTTTCTAGCAACAACATACCCAAATAAGAGAATAGACACCAAAGATACACACAACCAATTGGGCACACAAGAAGCCCCACTATCAACTAAAAATATAGAGAAGAAATAGTGAAACTCGGATCCATCAAAATCAAAACATTCTAATTAAATTCCTTTGCCTTTCTCCTTGAAATAACATGATAAAATAAAAGATCAAAGAACATTCGTTAGAGGGGAAAGCCCTATCTCACTTCTAAAGTACGATATAGATCATGAAGAAGTGAAACATTTCCTAGAATACCTTGTAATCTCCTACTCATAGTTGTGGTGCATAACACAAATATGAATAAGACTCTAATAGATGAGGTATGTTGGACTCCGAGGATCTAACAACCTAGTACTCTAATACCAAATTTATCACGAGCAAGAATAGGGCCTAGACATGACACGATAAATGGGAAGTCCGAAGGGTCACCAATCAAGCCTCTTAACATGTCTCTGTACATCATTGGCCGCAGAAACATGTAAAAAGGCATAAAGTAAGAATAAGGGGCAAGGGACTAAGGGATAGCTTGGAAAACATCATCATAAAGAGATAAAAAGTCTAATCTCAAATCATAGATACATAGGTTGTCCAACAAATACCTCTAAATACATAGAATAAGAATAGGGGCCAAGACAAAGTAATCCGACATACCCCCATGGTCATAAGTATACCATAAATGAAAGAGAGTATTAATACATAACATAAAAGAATAGTCATTGTCCCCAAAATGGAGGACTCACCAAAGGCTAACTTGAGCAATCCGACTATGCACAAGAAGAATCAATAGGAGCTCTGATTCCTACATGGTAACATCAAGTATGCATAGAGTATGCATTAGTATATTTGAATATACTAAGTATGTGGAATGCAATGTAATAAGAAGTAGACATCATAATCAAAATGCACGATATTAAGCAATAGACATAATATACAATATGCTATGTCTAATAAATGCCTACGTAAAATATGCTTAAGTAACTCATATTTATGTAGGATATCATATGTGAAGAAGAGATTAAGCTAGCTACTCAAGGTATAAAACCCTTGGTGGTTATGTGGTATAAACCCCTCACGTGGTTGATGGTAATCACACCTTACCAACATAGTGAGAAAGTATAAACCCTTCTCATAGTTGATGAGTATAAACCCCCAACATGGTTACCCGAGCTCTTGTCCCCCCGGATCAGGTATGGTCTAATGCAACACTTTATATAGGATTCATCATAGGCTCTAGTGCAATATTTCATATAGGAGTAATCATATACAAAAATGTATTTCATCATCATAACATCATCCATATCATATCTCAAGCTTTGGACCTTCATTTCCTCAAGAAACCATAATTGAACATTTTATCGAACACCTTGGGGATGTTTAATAGGGGTAAAAGACCATGTAATTTAGAGATGAAATAATGCACGAAAATCTATTGTAAAATAATCAACCAAAAACTTTCAACACCCCCAAGACATCCACATCAAAATCCCTCATCAAATCCAATATTAGATCCAAGATTTAGAGCTCAAAACATACTAAAACAACTATACTTTCATGAACTAAAATCACTGTCCAGTGAATTTTTCAATATACAAGACCCATATGTAAAATCAACTTTAAATCATGCAATATTAGTAAAAAAACAAATAGTCACCATAGGTGAAAGGACCCAATAGTTCAACACCATATACCTTATCTTTTGAGAAGTTCTTTAAGAAAACTTTAATGTAGACTTGAAGCTTGAGTGAGATCCTCGAAGAAATCCTTAAGATAGGTCTTGAGTTTGGGACTTGAATTTAGGGTGAAATATGAGTCTAAGTGTTTGAGTTGATATTGGGGAATGTTTAGGATGATATGAGGGTAAAATAAGGATAAGTATATATATTTTCAAGTGTGGGAACCCATAGGCCCAAGACTTAAAAGTCATGGACTGAAGTCAAGAAAAACAGGACCAAAATACAAACTGTTCACCAGAATTTAAATTACTAAACATACGAGTTCTAGGAATATGAACATAAATCCTTCGTCTGAACTCAAAATGAGGTGAAACCAAGTGAGTTGGAAAGTTAATTCAAAGAGATTTAATTTGGTTGGTTGTGGGACACTCAATGCTTTGTGTGCTAAGAGATATGCCCCTTCAAATTTGACCCTCCTAAATAGTGTTTATTACGATTTTTGAATTTTGATACGGTTGCTCTAAAATTCGGGTTAGACCCATTTCCTACTCAATTTGACCCTCTAAACAAGAATATGAAGTCGAGTTTTTGAAAAAAGGAATAGATTTTTAGATATATGAAAATTATGATTTTGGGCACTTTTGAGGCACATTTTCGTGCACTTTTTGGGGTCGTTACATTGAGAAAGTTTGACACACAGGATGAGACCTTGAGGAAGATTAAGTCTAACATTTTTAGTATAAATTATGAAATCAAACATCATTCTATCATGATCAAATGGCTAAACCATCAGTTTGAACACGTATCAGTTCAACTATATTAGATTTAGAAGGGCATAATGTTCAGCACCATAGATCAAGGTCTAAAGGATACTGAATAGCAGAAGATGAATACAACTAGTGGTGAGGGGAACACCTCTGAACCTTCTACAATAGTTGGCAAAGAAGCACAAAAGCTTAAGAAAGTCTGAGTACTCAAGCCATCGGTGTCCTGCTGCGACCATAAAGCAGGTGCTACTTGGAGGCAACCCAAGGTGGAGTTTGGCGCTTAGGTGCCCAAATGTGATTTTTAACCCTTATGCTTTATTTTGTTTTTATGGTGTACATTAGGGAAAATGCACTTGGTTTTCGATTGGGTGTGGGTAGTGATGAGCCTCAGCGAAGTCTGAGTAGCTTAGGTCCACAACTACACTAATTTTTGATCCTAGGGTTTCCTGCCCATGGTTTTGTTCCCCATGGATATAGCATATAGTACTAATATATGTGGCATAGAGCATTTTTTTGTTTTGTGTGAAAAATTATGCACACCAAAATTTTGATTAGTTATCCTAGATAGCAACCATGGATGTTTAGGTGTGTTGACAATGCTTGTTCTAATAAGTGAGGATAAATTGATATAAAAAGAATGAACTAATAGTCTTTTGTTGATAATGTAGTCAGTGTTATATGAGCATGAACTTAAATTGCTAAATTCATATGTTGTGTGCTAATTCAGAACTTGCCTTGTTACTCTAAGTTATACTGTCGATTAATTACATCCGAAAAGGATCATAGGACATTGTTCTTAAAAGTCCACTTAGCTTAAATGACCAACCAAAGTTGCAGAATATCCCTTGATCCTAATATTTGAGCCTAACATATACCTATCTTTGCAAACACCTAAGTAACCTATCCCTATTAGTTGTAAAATTCTAAAAATGGCCTCGGTCCTTCTTTGAACATTATGCAGCTTGACTAAGGCCAAAAGCCTAAGTTGAGGATAGCTACCAAAAGTGTCCTTGGTTCTGAGGATGGATAATGTGCACCTCAACTCAGACCAAAAGCCTAAGTTAAGGTTGGCTGGTGTAAGTGTGAAACACAAAATGAGGGGGGAAATTAGTGATATAGAAAAAAGGAGAAAAATCATGTACTAGGTGAAAGAAAACTAAGTGATGCCTTAGTTGTGAGTTAAAAAGAAAAATGAAATGTAAAAGCAAGGCAAAAAGCTAAAAATGAGAATAAAGTACCCACAAAAGATTGAAATAGGAGAAAGGGAGAATGAGATAAAAAATAGCAATGTTGGTAGGGCAAGTATAGAAAAATGTAGTGTCGATGAGGGCTTTTAGTCACTATGTTACCAAAATATCATACCAACGCCCCCTAAGCCTAAGTTAGAAGCCTATAAAGTCCTAAAGTGATCCTAGTCCCGAGTAACAAAGGCCTCAGTCATGAGTATAGGGACAAGCGTATGGTATTGGGCATGATGCATATGAATATCTTTTATGAGAGTGAGTGATTTTGGATAGTCAAAAGGTTATACATGAAAACATCATTAAGAGTGAAATATGGGATGCCTTTCTGTGTGGGCACTTGCATTACCTTGTTAGCATTAGACTTATTCAGTAATTATGGATTATTGATAGTACCTCACTTGTCATATTATGTTGTCATAGGCATGAGTCTGTATTGGTTTGCTAGATGACTTCTATTTTGAAAAAGTGGTGTGGGTATCTGAGTTTAGGTTTGATGTGATATATGCCATTAGGTTGAGGTCTATTTGTTATTGAATTACATATATAGGGACCCAAAATATATACAAAAAATAATTTTAAGTTGAGGGTGTTGATGTGCTATCAAACTACAATATTGTTTATGCTTAAAACTTAGAATTTTATGTGTTCTCAATGGTATGTTAATTGTTTTTATGTTTTATTTCCAAGATTCTAGTATTTTCCTTGATTTTGTGAAGAAAATGAAGACGCTGCTAATTTAGGTAAAATATGAGACCCTTTACGGGCCATAGTGCACTCTATGGTATGGCCGGTGAAGGAGGTTTTATGGACAATTGTAGTGCGGAGCTGATTTTTTTAAGTTTGTTTTACGAACATGCAGATGAGTTGTGGATTACTTTACGAGTTGTAGACCAAGTTTCCTTCCCTGAGGATAGAGAAGAAGGACTTTCTGAATATTCATCAGATGAATCCCCTATGGACCGAAGAACACTTTACGAGTCATAGAGGGGTACCATAGATCTTAAGTCCTATTTTGTAGTAACATAATACGAACCTCGGTTACGGGCTGTGGAATGCAATACGACTCGTCAAGCTATTCGTGATGCGTGCCAACATAGCTATAATATTTTGTTTAGGACTTGTAGTTTAAATATTATAAATAGGTTTTTAGGTTATTTTCATTAAGTTTACATAGAGCTCGATAGTTAGAGAGGAAAAATACAGAGATTGAGTAGATATACATTGGAGGTTTTTGAGAAACACTTGTACTTTAATTTGATCTTGAATCTTGTGATTCTCTTTGAAGCTTAGATTTGCTTGTTCTTAATTCAATTGTGTAAGTGCTATATTATGTCATTACAAATCATAAGTCTTGTATCTACACAAATCATGATTAGCTAAATCCACAACTAGGATTGTGGGAACTATGAAGAACTAATAAGGTAAAACTAGATAATTCATAATTCTTGGAAAGTGTACATGCATGTATTAATTAACTCTCTTCATTATATATGTTTTCTGATGGTAGATAACATTAGAACCTGCCTAGTGTTACTGACTAGATCAAGGTAGTAATGAATGGAAAAAGAGATTAATTAATAGGATTCGATTTATTTGTTCTCGTCTAATCAACTGAACTGGGCCAAGGGGAGGTTGTACTAGGACCAATAGGTAAGGCTAGTAATACACACTATGGAGATGGGCCAAGTCACGTAGTGAAATTCACCTCTCACCTAGAACAATGGGTTTGATGGACATAACCTACCATCCAACATGCTACACACTAGAGCAGGTTATCCAGTGATATTAAGTTAGGGAATCATGACAAACACAATACCCTGGTTTCTCTCAATATTAATTTAAATCTTGTTTTAGTGTCATGAACCAAGCCTACGGACTAGATGTGACAAGGTGAATGGGGACCCAAAGGGAAGCCAAATAAGCCTCTTAACATATCAGTTACACATCCATGGTTGTGGCAGCAATTAAACGTCAATAAGAGAATATAAATAAGGGTAAAGGGACTAAGGGAAGTCTTTCATAGTATAGATAATCATAGGAGTGAAAGCTCAAAGCATAAATACATAACTTGTCTAACAACACCTCTAACATAGATTGGGCAGGGGCCAACAAAACTGTCCAGGCGCACCTTCATAGTCATAAGCATCTAAACAATGAAAAGAGTCTTTACATAACATATGATCAATAGTTATAGTCCTAGAGTTGAGGACTTACCAAGCTTGCTTCGAGAGGTAGTACTAGCCACATAGAGGAGAAAGATGTTCAAGTGGAGCTTCGGTTCCTACATGGTAATATTATGCAGGCATAGAGTATGCATTAGTATGTTTTAATGTATTAAGTATGGAGGATGCAATGCCACAAGATATACACAACATAGTCAAATTGCATAATTAGGCAATGGATGAGCATATAACAATATGGCATGAATGAATAATGCTTGAAGTAAACATGCTTATATAAAACATATTACATGTGCAGTAAGAGACTATCATTATGGAATCCAAGTCCTACTACCACCGTGAAGAGGCGATTGAGGTATCAACCCCTCAATTTTTTGATGGTTGTCATATTGTACCATCTAGGGTGATTAAGGTATCAAACCTTCAATTGGTTAATGGTAGTCATACCCTGCGATCCATGGTGATTGAGGCATAACACCTCCTCAACAAGGTATGGTCAACTTGCAACACTTTAGATACTTTTGATGAAATCAACACATATATGTCTTCCTTTCATCATCATAAAGTCATTCAAATCATAGGTCATGCAATAGATCATCAATAACTCAAGAACCCTAAACCAGATATTTATCAAACACTTGGTGGGTGTATAATACTAGTTCAAAATCATGCAATTCAAGAGTGAAATTATACGAGAAAATTTAATGCTAATCAACATACCAATATTTTTTAACACCCTCATGCAAGATACATTAAGAACCTTAATCAAATCTCATCATAGGACAAAGATTCATAGCTCAAAATATGCTGAAACAATCCACATTTCATGAAATCCCCAACAAAGTTTATAATCAAGTTTATAGCAAGAATATCCATAAGTAAATCAATTTGAAAACATGTAATTCGTATAGAAAGGAAGGTTGGGCACCATGGGTGGAAGGACCCAATGATTGAATCCTACATACCTCAAACTTGGATATTCCCTTGATGAAGATTTGAATAAGAATGTGAAGCTTGAATGAAGTTCTTAAGATCCAGGATGAGTTTGGAACCCTTGATTTGGGATGAAATATTTGTCTAAGTGTTAAAGAGGGTTTTGGGGAATTTCTTGAATGATATGGGGTTGAAAAATGACTAAGCATAGGTGCTTTTGCTCATGGGAAGGCTTAGGACCAAAACCCAAGGCATTGGACCAAAACATTAAACTAGCAACAAAAATATACATCTCTGCACCCTGGCCGCATTGCGTTAGGTCCACGGATCGACACTGGATAAGGAATTGTTGGGAAAATTAAATTGTGATATGGTTGCTCTAAAATCAGTGTTAGACCCATCTCCCTATTAATTTTTCCCCTTGATCACGAATATAAAGTCAGATTTTTGATATCGTGCATGAATTTTAAGATATATAGGAATTACAAATATGGCATTTTCGAGGAACATTTTCAGACATTTTTTGCGACGTTTCAATATCTCCCCCATGGGAATTGTCATGACCTGGATCTAGGGCCTAAATGTGACACAACAAAAGGGCAACCTGAAGGGACCCAAAATAATCCTCTTAGCATATCATTACACATCCTTGGTCGCGGAAGAAATTCAACAACAACAAGAAAACATAAAATAAGGGTAAAAGGGCTAATGGAGTCTTTCGTAGCTTAAAAACATACAAGAGTCAAGAGAGTCAAGCTCAAAGCATCATTACACCACTTGTCGAAGAACACCTCTAAAATTAGAATTGAGCGGGGCCAAGACAACTTTCTATGCTCACCCTCATAGTCAAAAGCATATAATAAATGAAAGAGAGTCTTTGTATAACATAAGATTAAAAGGTATCATCCTCGGAGTTGAGGACTCACCAGACATGCTTGAAGAGATAGTACTAGCCACATGGAGGTAGGTTATCAATTGGAGCTCTGGTTCCTACATGGTAACATCGTGTAGGTATAGAGTATGCGTTACTACATTTCAATATACTAAGTATGTAGGATGCAATGTAACAAGAGATAGGCAATATAATAGAAATGCATAATCGTAAGCAAGAGATAGTATATTCGTAACATGGAACGCATGAACAATGCTTGAAGTAAAACAAGCTTATATAGAACATATTGCATGTGTAGGAAAAGACTATCATCAAAGACCAAGCTACTTAGTACTTGGAATCCAAGGCATGCCACCCGCTTGGAAGGTGGATGAGTAGGTATATATCACTCATCTTTGGTATTATGGGATTGCCACCACCTGACAAGGTGGATGAGCTACATATCTCTTATCTATGGTAGTACATGATTACCACCATCTGATAAGGTGGATGAGGTACATACCCTTCATCTATGGTAGTACGGGATGGCCAACACCCGACAAGGTGGATAAGGTACATACTCCTCATCCTTGGTATGGTCAACTCGCAACACTATATGTACTTTCCATAATAACTCATATATAAATTTCTTTTATAATAATAAATTCACTTAACTCATATACCATGCATAAGACTTTTAACAACTCAAGATTCCTTAATCAAACATTTTATCAAACACTTAGTAGGTGTCCAATGCTAGTATAAGACCATGCAATTCAAGAGTGAAATCATGCAAGAAAACTTGAAGTAAATCAACCCACCAATACTTAATAGAACCCTCATGCAATATACATTGAAATGCTTTATAAAATCTCAAAATAGATCATAGATTCATAGCTCAAAACATGCTTTAATAGTCACAATTTTATGAAACCCCAACATAGTTCAAAGCTACATTCATAATAAGTAAGACCTACAAGTAAATCAACTTAGAAACATGCAATTTTTGCAAAAAGGAATGGTTGGGCACTATGGGTGAAAGGATTTGAAGATTTAATTGAGGACTTCAAGCTAGAATGAAATCTTAGATCCAGAATGAGATTGGGACACTTGAATTTTAGGTGAAATATTTGCCTACGAGTTAGAGAGGGTTTTGGGGAATATATTGAATGATATGAGGTAAAAAAAAATGACATAGTATAGGTTTTTTTATGCATAGGAAGGCTTAGGCCCAAGACTCCAAAGCCTTGGATCGAGATTAGAAAATTTGGTAGCAAATACACAGCTACGCCACAGTTCTGCATCACGGAGCTAACGCGAACAGGTTCTGGAAATCAAATTTCGATGAAATTCTTTTTCACTATGGGTTTTCTAATATTCAAATTATACCCATTTTCAACTTAATTTTTCTCCTATACAATAATATTAAGTTTGATTTTTGATATCACGCACGAATTTTGAAAGATATGAAAATTACGATTATGGGCACTTTTGAGGCACATTTTCGGGCATTTTTTAGGTCATTTCAATATCTCTCCTTTGGGAACATTCATCCCCGAATGTCAAATAAATGTATATAAGAGTAATAATCAAGATAAGTTTAGCCCACACAAGAATACTACAATGCACTTACACATCATTTCAAAAATCTCAACGTAAGTGTCAAAATCACCATGATCTTGTCAATTTAAACATGAATGTATGCAAATCACATGATGGCTGAAACTTAAAGACTTGAAATAATGTAAGGGACTGAGATTAGTACCTTAGGCTTAAGTAAAATGGAAGAGATAGGGATATCACTTTTGCATGTCCGCCCCGGCTTCCCATGTAGCACTCTTAACTTGTTCATTTCTCCAAAGGACCTTGATGGAAAAAAACATCCTTGTTCCTCAACCTCTTCTCTTGTCTATCTAAAATTTCTACCAAAACCTCTTCATAAGTCAAATTGTCTCCAATAACACCCATAACATCAAGAGGCATAATAGCATTTGGGTCACCCATACACTTCCTCAACATAGACACATGGAAGATCGAATGCACTTATTCCATTTCACTAGGCAAATCCAAATCATAGGAAAACTTACCAATCTTCCTCAATACCCTATAAGGACCCACAAATCCTGGACTCAATTTACCCTTTTTATAGAAATGAACCACACCCTTCATGGGTGAAACCTTCAAGTAGACCAAATCACTAACCTTAAATTAAAGATCCCTTCTCCTCACATTGGCGTAGAACTTTTGATGACTTTGGGTGCTTTCAACCTCTCTCTTCTCAACCTCACTTTATCTAAGGACTCCATAACTAAATCCAGACCCAACAAAGCCATCTCTCCCACTTCAAACCATTCAACCGGGGATCTACAATGTCTACCATAAAGGTCCTCAAAAGGAGCCATACCAATGCTTGCATGATATCTATTATTATAAGAAAAATCAATCAATGGAAGATGGTCATTTCAACTACCCTTAAACTCGAATACACAAGCTATAAGTATATCCTCAAGAGTTTCGATTGTTCGTTTGGCTTGGCCATCCTTTAGAGGGTGAAAGGCTATACTAATTTTCACCTTGGTACCAAGACCTCTTTGGAAGGACCTCTAAAAGTGTGAAGTGAACTGAGCACCAAAATCCGATATGATAGACAAAGTCCCCTATACAATATAACCAACTCATTAATGTACAACCTGGTATAATCTTCGGCACCATATGTAGTCTTAACGGATAGAAAATGAGCTGACTTTGTCATTCTATAAACCTCAACCCAAAGAGAATCAAAACCTTTCTAGTCTTAGGTAACCTAACCTCAAGTTGCATGTTGATTTCCTCCTACTTCCAAGTATGAACTTCTATATCTTGGGCTGGGCCACTAGGCCTTTAATGCTTGGCTTTCACTTGTTGGCAATTATGGCAATCGAACACAAACTTGGCAATGTCTCTCTTCATACCATCTCACCAAAACACTTCCATCAAATTTCTATAAATCTTGGTAGAATCAGGGTAAATAGAATTGGAATAATTATGATCCTTAACTTTCTTAGTTATTCAGTAATTCCTTTTGGTGATCACCTTGTTCTAGCCGATCTTAGCTCAAAGAGAATCTTCTCTCTCATGTTATCAACACAAGTCACATACAATCTAACTTGGTACCTAACGGAAGCATCTCTGCCTTGGGAGAAAAGCTCCACCTTACCATCTCTCACAAGGCCTTCAATTCTGATAAGGTGGGGTCAGGATCTTGCTTTGCCTTCAGCTCCTCAATCAATGAAGATTTAGACCCATCAACCACTACTACACCACCATTATTAACCTCTTTCAACCTAACCCCCCATCTAACCAATCGTTGGACCTCCCTAGCTATCTCTTTGACAAAAACCATCAATATGAGATAGGCTACCCATAGACACCCTACTCAAAGCATTGGCCACCACGTTAGCCTTACCGAGGTGATAATGCACACTCATATCATAATCTTTAAGAAGCTCTAACCACATTCGTTGTCACAAGTTGAGATCATTTTGGGTGCACACATATTCTAGACTCATATGATTGGTAAGCACATTAGCATACACTCTATACAAATAATGATGCTAAAATTTCACCGCAAATACCACGACGACCAATTCAAGATCATGGGTAGGATAATTCTTTTCATGCATCTTAACTTGTCTAGAAGCATAGGATATTGCCCTACCATTTTTCATCAATACATAACCTAAACGAATTCTTGACACAACAAACCCTTCTAAACCTTCCGGTAGTGACAAGATAAGAGCAGAGACAAGATTATCTTTCAAGGTTAGGAAACTCTTTTCACACTCATCTATCCACACAAATTTAGCCTTCATTCAAGTTAACTTAGTCATAGGAGAAGCAATAGAAGAGAACCCATTCACAAACCTTCAGTAATAACTAACTAAGCTCAAGAAGCTTCTAATATCTTATGGAGTTAAAGGTCTAGGCCAATTTCTAATCACTTTCATCTTTTCAGGATCCAACTTGATACCATCCCTTGACATCACATGACCTAGAAAGGCAATCTTTTGCAACCACAACTCACACTTCTCATACTTAGCATATAATTTCTCTTTCCTTAATTTTTGTAGCACCAACCTCAAATGACTCAGATGGTCCTTCTCACTATGGTAATAGATCAAAATATCATCATTGAAAACCACAACCAATAAATCAAGGTACGTTTTAAAGACCCTATTCATAAGATCCATAAAGATAGCCGATGCATTATTCAACCCAAAAGACATAACCACAAACTTATAGTGCCCATACCTAGTCCGAAAGGCCATCTTGCGAATGTCACACTCCCTCACTTTTACTTGATGATACCTTCACCAAAGATGAATCTTAGAGAAGTGACTAGCCCCTTGAAGTTGGTCAAATAGATCACCAATCCTTGGTAAAGGGTACTTACTCTTGATGGTGACTTTATTAAGTTACCAATAATCAATGCACATTCTAAGAGATCCATCCTTCTCCTTCCCAAATTGCACTGGTGAACCTAAGGTGATTGGATAGGCCTAACAAAACCCTTCTCCAGCAAATTCCTTAATTGCTTCATCAACTCCTTTAACTCCGCCGAGGCCATATAGTAAAAAGGAATGGAAATAGGTTGAGTATCGAGAGGGAGATCTATGCAAAATCTATTTCCCTTTTGGGAGGAACATCGAGAAGATCATTAGGGAAGACATCAAGAAACTCATTAACCACTGAAGTTGACTCTATAGGAAGGACCTTGGACTCAATATCCCTAACCCTCACAAGTTGATAGAGACACCCTTTATCAACCAACTTATGGGCTTTAATGCAAGAAATAAATCTACCCTTGACCACCACATCATGACTCTCCCACTTAAGAATGGGTTCATTTGGGAATTGGAATTTGACCCTTCAAATTCTACAATTAATTGAAGCATAGTATGCATGCAACAAGTCCATCCCAATAATGACATCAAAATCCTCCATATCCAACTCAACAAAATCATAAGGTAATATTTTATGCAACATGAAAATGAGACATTTTTATAGATTCTTCTAGCAGCAATAGATACATCAATCGGAGTAAACACTTCATATGGCTCACATAACAATTTAGGTTCAATATGAAACTTTTTAGCAACAAAAGGAGTAATAAAAGAAAGAGTGGCACCCGAGTCTATCAATGCATATACATAAAAATTAAAGACTTTTAACATACTAGTGATGACGTCGGGCACCTTATCTACCCATTGTCTCCATTGGAGAGCATAGAACCAATTATGCTTTAGGGTACCACCTTGTTGGCCACTTCTCCTCCTAGAAACTATATTAGCACCTTGTGGACGAACATCCCTATCCTTGTTCCAATTATGAGGGAAATCTATCTCTTATGCCTGACTTGCCCACAACTATAACAAGCATTAGTATCCCTCATGCATGGGCCACTATGACCCTTAGCATATTTTGGACACACAACATTAGGCACTAGCCCCCCATCACCTTGGATCCTTGGGTTGTCCTTTTTTCTAAGCTTCTCCCCTTCCAATTGTTTGACATTTGTCATTAGGTGGGACAAAACCATGTCACTTATCAACATAGCAACATGACACTCCTCATTTACCAAATCAGATACACCTATTACAAATTTGTTCATTCTAGACCTCACATTGACAACCAATTGTGGAGATTATTTGAGAGTTGGTTGAACTTAAGGATATACTCCCTCACACTCATAGATTCTTGCTTTAAATTTATGAATTCCATCTTTTTGGTAAGCTCAAGATGGAAGAACCGGTTAAGGAAAGTCGCCTTAAACTCCTTCTAAAGAATCACATTGTTGTTCCCCTTCTCCTCTTTCCATTGGACATACCATATTTGAGCACCCCCTTGAGTTAGTATGCTGCCAACTTTGCGTTCTCCTCCAATCTAAACCCCATGATAGATAACACTTTGTACACCACATTAATAAATTCTTGAGGGTAATCATAGATTTTAGACCCATTAAACTTCAGTGGGTTCATCCATATGAAATCTCTTATCCTAGATGCCAAAGTAGGAGCATGAAGGAATTGGTCCCCTTGGTTGATTTGATTGGTCATGGCTTAACCAAGCATGGCAATAGCATCCTGGAACTCTTTATGAGCCAATTTTTCTTTAGCAGTGCAGGCTCTTCTTTCTCTTGGGATTGGCATGATCTAGCATAGAAAAGAACATTCATTAGGGTAAACCTTACATTAACTTCTATAGCATAACAAAGAGTAAGAAGAAGGGAAACACTACCTAAAATGCCTAATAGCCTCTTGCTCATAGTTATGGTGCACCTAACGGGGGCCAAGACAAAGAGTAAGAAGAAGGAAAACATTACCTAAAATGCCTAATAGCTTCTACAGAAAGGGTTGGAAGGATTTGTTATGTATTGTGATGCCTCATGAAATGGTTTGGGTTGTGTTTTGATGCAAAATTCTAAGTGATAGCTTATGCTTCTAGAAAACCTAAGGTGCATGAAAAGAATTATCCTACCGATGATCTTGACTTGGCTGCTGTGATATTTTCTTTTAAAATTTGGCGTCATTATTTGTATAGAGTGCATGTTGATGCATTAACCAATTATAAGAGTCTCCAATATGTGTTCATCCAAAAATATCTCAACTTGAGACAACGAAGGTGTTTATCCAGTTGTGGATCTCAACTAGCCAACAAGGTGGTACCCTAAAGCACAATCGGTTCTACGCTCTTCAAGGGAGAGAAGGGGTAGATGAGGTACTAATGTCATCACCGGTATGATAAAATCTTTGATTTTGATGTGTATGTATTGATAGACTGGCTACCACTCTCTATTTTGTTACTTTTTTTGTTACCAAAAAATTTCATGTTGAACTTGAATTATTGTGTAAGCCATATGAGGTTTCCACACGTATTGGCGCATCCATTATTACTAGAAGGGTCTATAGGAATTGTCTCATTTTTATTTTGCATAAAATATTGCCTTGTGATTTTATTGACTTAGATATGATAGATTTTGATATCATTCTTAGGATGGATTGGTCACACATATATTATGCCTCTATTAATTGTAGAACCCATAGGGTCAAATTTCAGTTCCCTAATGAACCCATCCTTGACTGGGAGAGTCATGATGTGGTGGTTAAGGGTAGATTCATTTCTTGCAGTAAAGCCCAAAAGTTAATTTCTAAGGGGTGTCTTTATCATCTTGTGAGAGTTAGGGATGTTAAGTCCAAAGTCCTTCCTATAGAGTTGGTTCCTGTAGTTAATGAGTTCCTAGATATCTTCCCTAATGAGCTTCCCGATGTTCCTGCCAAAAGGAAAATAGATTTTGGCATAGATCTTCTACCCAATACTCAACCCATTTCTAATCCTCCTTATTATATGGCCTCGACGGAGTTAAAGGAGTTTAACGACCCATTGAGGGATTTGTTGGAGAAGGTTTTATTAGGCCTAATCAATCACCTTGGGTTATACTGGTGTTGTTTATGTAGAAGAAGAATGGTTCTCTTAGGATGTGTATTGATTACTGACAACTTAATTGAGTTACTATCTGGAATAAGTATGCTCTACGAAGGATTAATGATCTTCTTGACAAATTAAAAGGGGCTAGTCACTTCTCTAAGATTGATATTTGGTCCGGGTATCACCAAGTGAAAGTGAGGAAGTATGACATTCCCAAGATGACCTTCCGGACTAGGTATAGGCACTATGAATTTATGGTTATTTCTTTTGGGTTGACAAATGCACTGGCTATCTTCATGTATCTTATGCATAGGGTCTTCAACCCCCACCTTGATTTGTTTGTGGTGGTATTTATTAATGATATCTTGATTTATTCCCATAGTAAGGTGGAGTGTGTGAGTCATTTGAGGGTGGTGCTACAAATATTGAGGGAAGAGAAATTGTATGCTAAGTATAAGAAGTGTGAGTAATTGTTGCAAGAGTTTTCCTTTTTAATTCATTTGGTGTTGGGGGATTGTATTAAGGTGGATCCTAAAAAGACCAAAGTGATTAGAAATTGGCCTAGACCTTTGACTCCATCGAATATTAGAAGCTTTTTGGGCTTAGCAGGTTATTACCGGAGGTTTGTGAATGGGTTCTCTTCTATTGCTTCACCTATGACTAAGTTGACTCAAAAGAAGGCTAAATTTGTGTAGACCAATGAGTGTGAATAGAGTTTCCAAACCTTGAAAGATAACTTTTCTCCGCTCCTATCTTGTCACTACTAGAAGGTTTAGAAGGGTTTGTTATGTATTGTGATGCCACAAGAATTGGTTTGGGTTGTGCATTAATGCAAAATGGTAAGGTGATATCCTATGCTTCTATACAACTTAAGATACATGAAAAGAATTATATTACCTATGATATTGAGTTGGCCACCATGGTATTTGCTTTGAAAATGTGGCGTCTTTATTTCTATAGAGTGTATGTTGATGTGTTCACTGATCATAAGAGTCTTAAATATGCATTCAACCAAAAAGATCTCAGCTTGAGATAACAAAAGTGGTTAGAGCTTCTTAAGGATTATGATATGAGTGTGTATTATCACCCCGGTAAGGCAAATGTTGTGGTCGATGCTTTAGGTAAGTTGTCTATGGCTAGCCAAGATAATGTCGATAATAGTGGCAAATAGGTGGCCAGAGAGGTTTATTGGTTGGCTAGATTAGGATTTTGGTTGGAGGAGGTTGATAATTGTGGCGTTGTGGTTGTTGATGGTTCTAAATGTTCAATGGTGGAGGAAGTGATGGCAAAGCAAGATCTTGACCCCTCCTTGTTAGAATTGAAGGCCTTGGTGAGAGATGGTTAGGTGAAGGTTTTTTCCCAAGGGAGAGATAGTGTCATTTTGTGTGTGCCTTATGTTGATGATTGAGAGAGAAGATTCTTAATGGGGCTCATAGTTCTATCTATTCTAGTCATCCTGGTTCTACCAAGATGTATAGAAATTTGAGGAAAGTGTTTTGATGGGGTGGCATGAATAGAGATATTGGTAAGTTTGTATCCGATTGCAATAATTGCCAACAAGTGAAAGCCAAAAATTAAAGGTCGGGTAGCCTAACCCAAGATATAGAGATTCCCACTTGGAAGTGGGATGAAATTAACATGTTTTAATACTAGAAAGGGTTTTGATTCTATTTGGGTCATGGTTGATATAAGGACAAAGTCAGCTCATTTCCTACCGGTTAAGACTACTTATGGTGCCGAAGATTATGGTAAGTTATACATTCATGAATTGGTTATATTTCATGGGGTGCCCTTGTGTATCATATTGGATCGTGGTGCTCAATCACTTCTCATATTTGGAGATCCTTCCAAAGAGGTCTTGGTAATAAGGTAAGGCTTAGTACGACCTTTCACCCTCAAATAGATGGCCAAGCCAAAAGGATTATCAAAACTCTTGAGGATATGCTTAGAGCTTGTGTATAGGAGTTTAAGGTAATTAAAATGATCACCTTTCACTCGTTGAGTTTGCTTACAACGATACCTATCATTCTGGCATTGGCATGGCTCTTTTTGAGGCTCTCTTTGGTATACATTGTAGGTCCCTTGTTGGATGGTTTGGGGTAGGGGATATGGCTTTATTGGGTTTGGATCTGGTTATAGAGTCCATGGAGAAGGTAAGGTTGATAAGAGACAGATTGAAAGCAGCCCAAAGTTGTCAAAAGTCCTATGCTGATGTGAGGATAAGGTATCTTGAATTTAAAGTTGGTGATTAGGTCTCTTTGAATATCTCACCCATGAAGGGTATGGTTCATTTTCATAAGAATGGTAAACTGAATACATCATTTGTTGGTCTTGATAGAGTGTTGAGGAGAATTGGTAAGGTGTCCTATGAGTTGGAGTTGCCCAATGATATGAATATGGTTCATCCGGTCTTTCAGGTGTCTATGTTGAGGAAGTGTGTGGGTAACACAAGTGACATTGTGCCTCTTGATGTTGTGGGTGTAGTTGAAGACAATTTGACTTATGAAGAGGTTCGAATAGTAATTTTGGATAGACAAGTGAAGAGGTTGAAGAACAAGGATATTGCTTCCATCAAGGTCCTTTGAAGAAACCATCAAGTTGAGAGTGCTACATGGAAGCGAGGCAGACATGCAAAAATGATATCCCTATCTCTTCCATTCTACTCATGCCTAAGGTACTAATTTAAGTCCCCTATGTCATTTCAAGTCTTATGTTTCAGTCCTTATGTCATTGCATGCATTCATGTTTATGTTGACAAGTTCATGGTGATTTTGACACTTATGTTATGATTTTGAAATGATGCTTTAGTGCATTGTTGCATTTATGTGTTGGGCTGAACTCATGTTGATTATATTTCTCATATACGTTTCTTTGACATTCGGGGATGAATGTTCTCAAGGGGAAGATATTGAAACTCCCCAAAGTGTGCTTCGAAAATGCCCATAATTTAATTTCTATATATCTTAATATTCATGCATGATATCAAAAATCTGACTTCATATTCTTGATAAAAGGGAAAAATTTAGTGAGAAATGGGTAAAACCTGAATTTAAGAAGACCCGTAGCGAAAAATGATTTCACTAATTTTTTGAAAACAATAGTTGTATGCGATTGGTTCATGATGTGGACCCATCACGAACTAGTGTTAGGTTTTTCTTAGTTTTATGTTTTGGCCTATGTGCATTGGGGTAATGGCCCCATGCCCATTTACACATGAAATATCCCACACTTAACCATTTTTCATCTCTATATCACTTAGAAACCCTCTCTAAAACCTCTCCAATACTTTATCAAATTCCCATCAAAATCCAAGGATTTCAAGCTCACATTGGATCTCAAGAACTTAATCCAAGCTCCAATCCTCCTTCCAAGTTTACATCAACGAATCCCCAAATTTAGGTAAGCGTTCTTCCATGTTTACATCAAGCAATACCCAAATTTAGTTATGTTTGTTTCATCCATTGGGTCCTTTCGCCCATGGAGCCCAATCATACTTTGTATGAATTTTTCATGTTTTCAAATTGTATCTTCTATGGGTATCATTTATTATAGATTTTGACTATAAACTATGTTAGGGTTTTATGAAATGATGCTGATTATGCATGTCTATCTATTTGAAGCTTATATTATGAATTATTTTGTCAATTGAGACTACGCATGTTTATAGCTATGAAACTATGATCTATTTTGAGACTTGATGATGAATTTCAAGTTATCCTACATAAGGGTTTTACTATATGTCGGTGGGCTGATTTACATTGAGTTTTCTCATATTATTTCACTCTTGAATTGCATGATTTTGAACTATCATTATGAACTCACCAAGTGTTTGATAAAATATCTTGACAAGGATTCTCAAGTTATTGATGATCTATTATATGGTTTACAAATGAAGTGAGTATATGATGACTAATGGCTTGCAAGTATGCATTAAATTCATGAAACGTATGTATGGTGTTGCAAGTAGACCACAACTTGTTGGGTGGTGACATGCCTAATCACCTTGTTGAGGGGGTGAGATGCCTCAATCACCTTATTGGTGGGTGACATATCCAATCACCATATTGAGGGTGGATACCTCAATCACTTTGTGTGGGGTGACATGCCCAATCACCATGTTGAGGGTGGATACCTCGATCACCTTGTTGGGGGGTGACATACCCAATAACCTTGTTAAGGGGTGGATACCTTAATCACCTTACAGGGGGTGACATGTCGTGGATTCCAAGTAGTAGTTTGCTTGTTCTATGTTGGTTTTGGTCTCTTCCTACATGTAACATATATTCTTCAAGTTATATGACCTACAAACATGTTTTACTTCAAGTATTGATCATGCATGTCATATTGATATCATAGTTATCCATTGCTTATGATTATGCATTTTGACTATGTTGGCTTATATCTTGTTGCATTGCATCCTACATACTTAGTACATTCAAACATACTAATGCATACTCTATGCCTATATGATGTTACCATGTAGGAACTAGAGCACCTCTCGATCATCCCCTATATGGCTAGTTTTGGTACTTCGGAAGATAAGCTTTGGTGAGTCCTCAAGTTCGGGGGACGCTATCTATGTTACTTTGATATCTCTTTATGTTGAATGCTTGATACTATAAGGGTGAGCCCAGAAAGTATCTTAGCCCCAGCTCATTCCATGTTAGAGGTATCGTTGGATATTAAGATGTAAATATGCTATGAGCTTGACTCTTGAAATGTTTTATGATTACCAAAGACTTCACTTAGTCCCATTTTCCTTATTATATTTCTTGTGTTGTTTATTTTTCTTCTGCGACCAGGAAGGTGTGAATGATATGCTATGAGACTTGTTTCGGGCCTCTTCAGGTTCCCATTCGCCGTGTCATATCTACGACCTAGGCTTGGGTCGTGACATCATGTAAATTCATATGTAAAATACATATCCAAATCACAATTTAGATTACCCATGCTTAGATCAATCTTTAAAGGGATAATGCATATTCAAATCTTTATAATAATCATGCAATTCAACATATTAGGGCTTGATTCACTTTAAAAATCAACAATAAAATATAGCCTATATCTTGAATTATTTAAGTAAGAAATAATCTTAAAAACCAACAACTAAAGTAAGTTAAATTCCATAAAATCAAGTGTAAAAGTGTTGGGTCTTCATGGTTAAAGGGGACCATGAATCAATCTCACATACCTTTGCTATCAAAGAAGAAATGGGAAGAAATTTGATGAAGAAGTGAGCCTTTCCATTGTCTTCAAGACAATCCTCTAAGGTTCACTGTAGGGGAGTTCAAAAGAGAGAATTTGAATATAATTTTAAGTGTGAGAATGCATTTGAATGAGAGAATAAGAGTATAGGTCATTTGAATGTGTTAGGATTGCATAGGAAGTCATAAAGTCCCTTAGGAGTAGCGATAATTATGAAAATACAATTAATGAAATAAGAACATAAATTGTTTCTAGAGGTCCTGTGGGAGGGTCTCACTCTCCACACAAAGGCACACGGACCATGTGCCCTTTTGTGAAGCCTCAGTTAGCCAAAACAGTGAGAACACAACACGGACAAGACTTACAAAATGGACATAACATCTTTATCCGAACTCGAAATTAGGTGAAACTAGATTTGTTGGAAAGCTAACTCAATGAGATTCGATTTGGTAGTTGTACTTCATCTAGTTAATATTGTGCTATGATATATGGCCATTTAAAATTGACCCTTCTATCGGTTCATGTGAAAAGCTTAGCCAATGGAATTCCTTTGAACTTGGCTTGATGTAGAAGACCTATCATGACCCTAACCCAATTAAATGTGAATTTAGCTTGAGTTTCAAGGTTCCATGGGAATCCTCCGGTTAGATCTTAAAAAGATAATTCGAAAAGCGTTTGAGCATATGAATGAGAAGCTAAGTGTTAGAATAAGAACGAATAGTAATGAAGGAGTATACACTGATTTAGGGGTCCTATATAGGGGTCACATGGACCGTGCCATCTTTCATGGTGCTTTACTTAGCCAAAAAGCTTTACTGACAATATCCCGAGATGGTGATTCCATACATAGAAAATTTTAACTTCAACGTTTATACGGAGGGCCAAATGGACAGTGAAGGGTTATACGAACCATATGAGGTTCTTATGTGAGAAGGCTTAGCCAAAAATATGATTTTCAAGGCCAAGGCTACACCACACAAGCTACCAGACGACGCATAAATTGCCACATGGACTATGTATAGTTCATGTGGTATGTACCTTGGTCTCAAACTCCAACACAAGGATAACACTCTACATACAAGACCCAAGGCCACCTCAAGGCTCCTCCGCATAGCTTGTGGTGAGTTACACGACCCATGGAGGTGTCAAAAAGATGTCACCTTGGTCAAACAATTTTAGGAACCAAATTTCAAACACCATTAAGGTTATACAAAGTCTAGGTCCTTATAGTGATTTTACGTTATTATGCATGAATTATGATGAATTACATGATGTATATGATTTTCAAGAAAAAAATATAGGATTTCAAAGTATGTATGGTTAGGGTTTAACGATTTGATATTGGTGATGTGCTATCAAAAATAAAACACTTTTAATGCTTAAAACTTTAAATTTTATGTGTTCTCAAAGTGATGTTCATGGGTTTGATATGTTTATATGTTTGTTTTTCAGGATTACAGGATTTGATATGATTTAGGGCAAAGTTTGCAGATACTACATTTTTGGTGAAGTATAAAACACTATACAAAAGCTATGGAAATTTTCACGAGCCGTGGAGTGGTTTAGTAGTTGAGATCCAGTGAAGGGATTATTTTCTGCATTTGTATCCATGAACTGTCAGACGAGCCGTGGAATATTGTACGAGTCATGGATCAGGTTTCATGCATTGAGGATCAGAATTTTGGGAGTTTCTGAAAAGCTATCAGGTGAAACCTTATATGGGCTGTAAATCTAAATATGACCCATAGAAAGCTTCTATAGAAGTGATGCCTAGTTTTAAAGATTGAAGACTATGAAACCCAAGTCCGAGCCATAGAAGTTTATACAACCTGTAACCCTGTTCATATTGCCTACCAAATTCAGTTTTTCTATTTTGTTTTAGACATGTATAATTGGTTTTTAGGTTATTTTAGACATAGAACAAAGGAGAAAGAGAATGATAAGAAGGAGACAAAAAGTGTAGAGAGACACACGAGATACTTGGAAAACAACTTTGTGATTTTTAATAGTACTTTGTGATTTCTAGTGAAGAATTTGGGATTTCTTGTTCTTAAAGTTATTATATTAAGTGATCAATGATATTATTTCTATAATATGATTCTTGCATATACTATGATTATGAATAGAACTAAGGTTGTGGAAACCATGAAGAACTAACAAGGTAAAGCTGGATAATATATAATTCTTGGAAATTGTGCATGCATTGATTGTTTTTTAATAGTGGCCAACATTAGAACTTACCTTGTTGTTACTGACAGGATCAAGGTAGTAATGAATGGAAAAAAAGATTAATTAGCAAAATTCGATTGGTTTCTACTAGTCTAATTAACCAAACTGGATCAAGGGGAGGTTGTACTAGGACAATAGGTAAGGGTTAGTAATATCACATTATGGGGATGGATCAAATCATGTACTAAAATTTACCTCTCGAATGAATCAAAGGATTTGGTAAACTTCACTTACCATTCTGCATGCAATGTACAAGAAAAGATTATGATTATTTGGTAATACTAAGTTGGAGAATTATGTGGAACATAATACCCTAGTTACTTCTATAACTAATTTCACAACCCTTGTTCTAGTTTAGGTTTACTTTCTGTAATCTACAAATGACCCATTTCAGGAGATGAGTGGGTTAATTCACTCAACTTGCTTGCAATTACTCTGAGTATACACATATTCTCTGTGGAATTTGATCCTAACCTTTGTTAGATTATGTATCTTAACACCGATTTCTTTAACCTTCAAACTAGAGGTGTATCTTGGATGACAACAAGATTTTGACGCCGTTACCAAGGAATATGGCTAGGCTGGTTTAATTTGAATAATGTGGGAATTAATCCTTATTTTTCTTATTTTACATATTTTAATGTTTTTGTTTTTGTTCAGCGTGCAGGTGTAGTGTATGCACACCACTTGAAGTCATGGCAGACCCTTGACTCCATTAGACCCTGAGATCCAAAAAGTATGAGAAAAATGGCCCAGAACTCCACAAACAATGTTGCATGTGAGGCAATGAGTACACCACTAAACCAGAACTATGATAATCATAAGCTTCATCTACTTGAGGATGTTAACACACCACTATAGGATCTTCAAGCTATGACTTATGCATGGAATCAATATTGGCTTGATCCTTTATTTATGTATATCGCTAGAGCTATTATGTTACCTCCATTATCAGACGAGACAAAGTTAGTTATTTTGAGTAGGTTACTTTAAATGTTACAAAATCACGAGTTGTTCGGGGGACTACCATTAGGATCTGCATAATCATCTACACAATCTTCTCTTCATTTTTAAGAGCATGATAAAAAGCTAGAATTTGTCCATGGATGCCACTGGGCTCCGTGTATTCCTATTACCTCTAACAGGGGATAAAATACTATGGTTATCCGAGCTCCTATAGAATTCGATTACCACCTATGCAGAATTTAAAAAGCCCTTTTTGGAGAGAATCTTTCTGAGGTTAAAGAAGCTGAAGTTGAAAGACTAGATTATCAACTTCAAGCAATTGCCTGGTCATTCAATTAGCACCACGTGAGAGAGGTTCCCAAATTGCCTGAAGAGTGTCCCAGACCACAAGATCATGGATGATGCCTTAATAGAGATCTTCTATCAAGCATTGGAAGTAAACAGCCAAGTTGTTGTTGCCACTATCATATGGAGCTCATTTTTAATCATCTATTTTTGGTTATTGTTGAAAGGTTGGAGAAAGTAGTCAAGAAAAATTATGCAGGGGGACGAGGGACAAGTCAACAACTAAGAGCTCGTTCTAAGTCAATACTATTTTGGTAAAAGCAAAGATAAATTAGGATATGATGCAAGAGCTTTCTTAAATTAGTACCAATGTGGAGTTGTTGATGTAGTATAACTAAGAACATGTGAATGCGGTAGCTTATCAGCCTTCAAAAGCACCTATGTATGAGGAGCCTTACTATGAGAAGGACACTTCATCTCTGATCAGATAATGGGTTTTCGAACTAACACAACAATCAGTTCTATTGGTGTCAAGGCCAATAAAACCAAGGTCAGAACTTTCACAGGGATAGCGCTTCTAGAGACAACAAACATGGAGGTTACTAGGATAGTAATAGGGGCCACAACAGAGATGCTGATTAGGGATAAAATGATGGTTACAAAAATGGTTTATATGTGCCACCATATAATCAAGATTTTGCTGATGGTAGTTCTTGAGTTGAGTACATGTTTGATCGACTGTTTAAGAAGGCTGACACTTAGAATGAGACCTTGAAGGGGATAAAATCTGACATCTCCAATATTAATTAGAAAATTAAATCGCATTCTATTGCTATCAAGCATCTAGAGCAACAATTTGATCAAATGTTGACTCAATTAAACTAGTGTCAAAAAGGTACATTAGCTAATAATGTAGTTTAGAACACAAAGAATGAAGCACAGTGTATGTCAGTGATGATCATGGTAGCAAACAGACCATTGACCCTCTAATGCCACTTGATAATGATGATGTTTGCGAGGAGATGGTTGAGACCATTGATATAGAGATAGGAGATACTCGCACAAAAGATGGGTGAGTGATGCATCAATGATGCCAAACAAGTTGAAACCCATTCCTAGACCTCCCCCTTCTTTCCCTCAAAGACTCAAAAACAAGGAAGAGGAAGGTAAATTCCAGCACTTTATCTCCATGCAGAAGCAACTCTCCATCAACATCCTTTTTATTAAGGCATTGGAGAAGATGCCTGGGTATGCAAAGTTCATGAAGGACTTAATTACAAAGAAATGGACTATAAACCAAGAGCTCTCCTAAGAGTTTTAACATTGCAGTATGATAGTAACAAGGTCCTTAGTGCAACAGCGAAAAGATCCTAGAGCATTCACCATACCCTACATTATTGGATATGTTGAGTTTGCAAGGGCATTATGTGATCTAGATGTCAGCATCAATCTAATGCCCCAAGAAGTGTTCAAGAAGTTAGGCTTGGGAGCCTCTACGCCTACGAGATTGCAATTGTTGGGGATATATATTATATCACATCCTTATTAAAGTGGAAATATTCATATTCCCCATAGCCTTTGTGATCCTTCATTGCTAAGTCGACTTTGACGTTCTAATCATCTTGGGATGACTATTCCCAGCCACTGGCAAGCATTAGTGGAATTAGGCCAACTCATGTTTCAATTGAATGATAAAGAATTCATCTTCAAAAATCTCTCATTCGATAAAAAGACCTGATGACTTGAAGATGAATGTTTGGCCACTTGGTGAAGTTCATATAACCAAGCTGTGCAAGTCCTGCCATGACAATAAATCTTGTGCTACTGGGGAGGCGACCCATAATATTTGATGTTATAGTAGTACTCTTGTCTATTTTTAGCTTTATGGAGTTGTAGGTGGTTTAATTTTAGTATTTTGGCTTTAATTTTTGGACTCTAGATTGGTGGCATACAGGGTATCAGTGCTTTTTATCAAGGATATACAGGTACAAGCCCAAGTCAGCTATCTTGGGCTGAATAAGCAATAAGAAATACTTCTACGACCAATGTTATAATACACTGACTCATTAAACACTTTCAATGAGTAAACATATTATGCACTTTAGTCTACTAACCAACTTTACAGCCCATAGATAAAACTATAGGTTGTGAATTGGGCTCGCGAACTCTTATGTGCTGTCAAATTATAACACATTTTATGCCTAAAACAAGGGATTTGTGAGTCCTTAAAGCGATATTTTAGTGTTTTGATGTGTTTTTGTGTTAATCTTGCAGAAAAATTAGGTTGACATGATTTTGAAGAAAAGTTGCAGATTTTGTGAAGCATAGGCCATACGAGCACCCCTATGAGTCATAGCACACGCTATGAGTCATAGGTTGCATCATAGCAGGAATGAGAGACCAAAAATTAGAAATCTGCCATATGAAGGTCACCCCTACGAGCCTAGCCTAGGAGTCCTAAGGCATACTATGACTCATATAGGTGAACTCATAGCAAGAATTAGAGAGCCAAAATATTGGACCTTAAACTGAAGACCAAAACTGGAGACCAACATATAAGTCATAGCTCGAGTAACGACTTGTACCTGTGGGTCATACCAGCTTAGTCCAAGATACCAAGAACATGATACGAGACCTTGACTACAATTCGTAGGCCAAGCTACAAGTCATAATTGTGAAATTTATCAGATGCTAGCTCTCTTTTTTGCATAATTCCTAGGGTTATCTTGCTAATACTATAAATAGTTTAAGTTAGGTTTTGGAAGGGAGTTCGAATAGCAGAAATTTCTCCATTACATTTTGAAGTTTTTCTTAGGTTTTTAGAGTAGATCATTATTCTCTTTGGGAACCCCATTTTGGAGATTGCAAATCTTACTTTGTACTCATTGTTGATCAATCAAGCTTGTGGGTTTGCAACTTGTGGTGCTAATCTTCTCCATTGTTATTGGTGAAACTCTCAACTATGACTAGTATGTGCATGTTTGTGTGTTTTATCTTAGCAATAAGTAGCCAAACACCTATAACTTGGGGTTGTGAGAACAATGGGTAGTTGACTTGGGATAACCTAGGTTTTGTGCATGTCTGTGATTGGGGTTTTGCATGTATTGTGTATTTCCCTTCATGATTCATGTTGTTTGGTGGTGACCAACACCAAATCCTGCCTACTATCACGATCCCGACCAATGTAGTGACGAATAAGGAAAAGGGAAGTAGATGATAGGAGTTAATTGATGTTTTCCAGTCTAATTGACCAAACCTGACCAAGGGGACGTTGACTGGGACAATAAGTAATGGTTGGTTGGCACACCATGGTGGCCGATCAAGCGTCATGGTGAAATTTGGCCTTCACCTTCACAAGAGGGATGGAAGAACCAAAGTTACCATCCTGCATGCAATTCATCAATCAATGTTATGTTACCTAGGGTAATTGAATCAAGGAGCCGTAGGGAACACAATTCCCAAGTTGCCCCAAAAATTAAGTGTTTTCACAAATTGTAATTAGTGTTTATTTTTAGTTGTCTTTGAATCATAACAACCCCCCCTCCCATCTAGAGATTGTAGTTATAGATGTTAGGAATGATTAGTAGTGAAATCTTATAGTCAAGCCCTGTATTCCCTGTTCTTTCAACCCTAACCTCGATTAGGTTAATTATTGATAGCAATTGCTTTCTTATTGGAGCGCTACCATCATCGTAAAATTATGGCATCGTTGCAGGGGAATACGACTAGGTTTTGACTTGAATTTACTATTAGCTAGTCTAGTATTGATTTCTAGAGTCTCTTGTACTTTACCTTTGTTTTGTTTTTGTTATTTGATTTCTTTTGCAGGGTGTACTAGGTTGTATGCCCAACATAAGGAGCCAAGGCAATTCCTTAGCTCCATTAAATTTGGAGATCTATCAAACTACCAAGAAGGATGGCTCGAGTAAATGAGGACATTGGGGTTGAGGAGGATATGCATGCGAATGAAGAAGACTTAAGAAGAGAGGAGAATCTACCACCAAGTATTAACCAACCACGGCTTAGATATTTCAATGCAAATGATTATGGCTGGAGTCAATACTGATTAAACCCTATGGAGATGGATGTTACCGGTTCTATAGTACTACCCACTCTATTGACAGATGCTAAGTTCGCAGTATCAAGTGGATTGCTCAAGATGCTCTAGAACCATGGCCTATTCATAGGTTTACAGTCATAGGATCCCCACTGTCATCTACAAAATGTCATCTTCATGTGAAAAAGTGACATGGCGACACAAAATATTTATATTGACATCATTGGATTAAGGGTATTTCCATTATAACTTACTAGCAATGTAGCTATATGGTCGTTTGAAATTCCTTTAGGTACCATCATGAGTTGGGCTGAGCAACAGAGGGTGTCCCTAAAAAATATATTTCCCAAGGTCGAATAAGCTAAAGCTTAAGGACCAAATTAATAACTTCGAACAATTTCCTGGAGACTTTCTTAGCACTACATGGGAGAGACTCACCAAATGCTTGAGGATAGTCCCTGATCAAAAATTCTTGATAATGCTTTGGTCGAGATCATCTATAGAGCACTTGATGATAATAGCAAAGATTGCCCCAACACGATCATTGGAAGTGTTTTTCTTGATCAACCATTTGAGCTAGTGGCCGAAAGAATAGAGCAAGTGATGAAGACCATCAGAGCATGGGGACAGAATGAGCATGGTAATACAAAGAGTTCTTGTGCAGTCACCGCAAATAATGAGCAAGCTAAAGTGAATGAAGAGATTAGGGAGCAACTTTCTCAACTCCGTACAAGCATGGATTCGGTGTTGAAGCAAAACTAAGCTATTGTGAAGGCAATAACTCACCAACCAATATTACTCCTGTGTATGATGAGCAATTCTTTGATAAGAATGCCTGTTATATGAGCAACCAAGTGGCGGGTTTCCTGAACAACCCCCTAGGATCCAATTCGAACTATTGGAGGCAAGGTTCTGGGAATCAAGGTCAAAATATTAACCATTTTGAGATGTATAGAGATAATAGGGGTGGATACTATGTGTGTGTGTGTGTGAGAGAGAGAGAGAGAGAGAGGGTGCCAGATGCAGAATGCAGGAGAAGATAGGGCTACAAAAATGGTTCTTATGAGCCACCACACAATCGTGATGCTAGATCAACCAGTTATAGGATTGAAGATATGTTTCAAAAGTTATTGAAGTGAGTAGATCATCAAGATGAGACTCTAAAGGGAATAAAAGCAGATATCTCAAGTATTAATCAAAAGATAGAGTCTTATTCAGTGTCAATCAAGCAACTTGAGGAATAATTGGACAAGTTTCTTCACAATTGAACCAATTCCAAAAGGGAACCCTATCAAGCAATAAAAATGAAAGGCATTGTATGGTGGTGATGACTCGGAGTGGCAAGAGGACAATAGATCTCTCTATGCCGGTTCTTGTGGATGTAAGTCGATGAGAAGGATCTTGGTAGTGAAGTTGAAGTTGAGGGAGAAGATCCAATGGGTGTTAAGATGCAATAAGAAGAGATAAGGGAGCATGACAAAATGAAATCCATCCCAAAACCTCCTCCTCCTTTCCCTCAAAGGCTCAAGAAGAAGGAAGAGGAGGGTAAATTCAAACACTTCCTCTCAATGTTGAAGCAACTCTCCACAACATCCCTCTCCTAGAAGCATTAGAGAAAATGCCTGGATATGCTAAATATATGAAGGATTTAGTCACCAAGAAATACACTTTCAGCCAAGAGTTCTCACAAGAACTCCAATAATATGGTGCGATTATGACTAAATGCCTTGCTCAAAGAGCAAGAGGACTCCGGGACATTCACCATTCCTTATACTATTGGTGATGTTGAATTTGCAATAACATTAAATGACTTAGGAGAAGGCATCAATTTAATGCCTCTTGTCGTATTTAAAAAGCTTGGCCTTGGTACTCTTTACCCGACACGAATGAGGTTACTTATGACATATTGAACCATTAAAAAGATGGAGCTAATCCTTTTGGATATGCTTATGAAAGTTGATAAGTTCATCTTTCTAGTAGAGTTTGTGATCCTCGACTGCAAAGTTGATTTTGAGGTACCCATCATTTTAGGGAGACCCCTTGTGGCCACTGAGAGAGCACAAGTGGATATGGATTCAGGTCAGCTGTGGTTCAGGGTTAATGATGCAAAAGTTGTGTTCGATATTAGTTAATCCAAGAAACACCCAGATGAATGCAGGAGTGAAGTATGGACCCTCGATGATACTTGAAAAGGGAAGATGATAAAATCGGGCTACGATGTTAAACAAAGAGCTTCTTGGGAGACAACCCAAGCATTTTGATGATTATTTGTTTATTTAAGACATAAGGTAGTAGTAGTAGTAGTTTGATTTAAATTTATAAACAATGATGCGATGGTAATAATGTTGAAGATTTCTATGCTTTGAGATTTGGTATGCAGGTTAGAAGGAAAGAACTGAAGATCTAAAGCAAATTGGACTTATACCAACCCCTAAAAGAAGGCCTATGAGTCATAGTCTTCACTACGAGTTGTAGTCATGCCTCGTAGGGGGAAACGGTAAGTATTTGAAGTTGGCAAATACACTACGAGCCAACCTTACAATTCGTAAGATTCCCTACGAGTCGCAAGTGGGGTTCGTAATGCCCAGGTATGATTCCTAAATTTTTTCTAAGTGTCAAGTCTGGTATGAGACTGGGACCTATGAGTCATAGGATGACCTACAACTCATAGTCGGGGTCTCATAGCCTCGATCTGCAATTTTTAAAATCTAACCCAGTTTGATTATAAAAAGGGTTAAAAAATTTTTTGACCCCCAAATTCAATTGTTAAACCCTAAGAGGCGATGAGAAACCCTCTACAATCACCCACGTCATTTTTCTGACTAAATTCAAAACTAACCAAGTCATTTTTCGATGAAGATTCTGGCTAGGGTGTAAATTTCTAGGGTTTCATCACAAAAATCATCTCTCTTTCCTTTGGTTCACTTCTCAATCAAATTGGTAAGCTCTGCGGTTACAATTCTTGATTTTTGTTGACAAGCTTGTTCCCTACATGAGTATACATTTAGTTTGAGTATGCTTCAGCATGTTATACATTAATTGTTGAGCTAAATTTATAATCTAGGGTTTGTAGGCCTTGAAAAAGATTGAGTTACGAATTTAACCTTGGTGACATTCTTTAATGGATGATTGTAAGCATGAATTTGATGAATTTTTGGTTTGTCTTGTATTATTATTGTGAGAGTTCAAATATAGCTAGTATGGAGATGATTATCTATGCTTGAACATGTGGGTTTGATTTAATTATTGTGAATGGTGATTGCACTCCTTTGGAATGTTGATAGTTGTCAGGTGTTAGTTTGTAACATATTTTATGTTTGGTGTGCTTGACGAGTTGTAGAATTGATTTCAACACTTAGGGAAAATGATCATTTTAAGTTGCCAATGTTAGTTTGGAATTGATTATGTGACATTAGTCATGCTTTGGTCTCATTTGCATAGTTAAGTTAAATTTGGCGTTGAATTTGTGTTTGGTGTGGGAAATATTTAGGTATTGCAGATGACTTCTGTGCTCAGCTACGAGTAACTCCTACGACTTGTAAGTTCCTATACAAGTTGCAGTGGCCCTTCGTAGCAAGCATAAGTGACTTGTAATACCTTCATATTTCTCATACGATACCTACATATAATTCATAGTACTTGGTATGACTAGTAGGGAGGGTCTCATAAACTTTGCTGAGTTTTGAAAATATTTCTGGAAATAGGCACGAGACTCGGACTATGACTCGTAGGCCAACCTATGAGTCATAATTGTATCTCGTATCTAAGATTAAAAGGCATTTTTAAAGGAATAACTAGTTCTACGAGGCTAGTACACAACTCGTAGGTCACCCTATGGGTTGTTGCTACTCTCGTACCTGCATATCTGTAGTTGCATCAATGCATAATTATTTGTTAGTTGTTGTGTTTTTCTTGTTCTTTTTGCTGAGTATTATAGTAGATCAAATATATTGAACTTAAATGATGTTTTCTAGGTTATTTGTAGATAAAATTCCACCAAAAGACAAATGAGCTATTCAAGCTCTTCAACAGAGGTTGCAGGGTTAATCCTCCAACACTGATCAATCCGAGGGCTCTGTGGAAATCCATAGAGTTAGGATACATCCGGAGGCCAATTGACCTTAGACCTAGGCGCTTGCAGCACATATGCCCATGGAAGTGAGTAGTTCCTCCGAATTTGAATGGGAGGAACAATAGGGCAATGGGGACGAGTCATATAATAGCTTGCCACAGATGACCCCCTCATATTTTGGCTCCGAGTTTGAGTCAGAAAGCACCTCCCAGACCTAGAAGGAGGAGGTCCAGTCCCAACCTCTACCCGATCATAGATGTTTATCCCTGGAATAAGAGAAATATATGACTAAGGGTTGGAGAATAAAGGGCATGGCAAGTCGATTCATCAATTTCATGAGGAGTCTAGGTCGAACAATGCAGGATTAGACAGAGTACCCAATTAGATATAGGATTGGATAAGCATGGACTTAGGTGGACCACCCAACAGTTGGGCAAATAAGCCCCGTACATAGGTCGTGAGTTTATGTTACATACCTTGCTACACTCGTTGGGGACTGCCGAAGAATAAAACGCCCATTTAGCAGCCAACGCTAAAGGTGGCGATATTTCAAGGAAGGAGAGATGAAATCTTGAAGGAGACAATTCGACAAGTGTAGTTTGGGCCTACTCTATATAGCCCCTCAGTCCACCGTGACATATGATAATCGTATTGCGAAAATAAGGACAACGGTGACAGGGAAAGACATTAGCTCTAGGATGGAACTTTTATGGTAGATTGCTAGCCAAATTTATGAGGAGGATGTTGAGGCGACGTGGGTCACGAACCACACAAATCCTATAGTAAAAGCCCACCTCTCATTTTGGGCCAAGTTCTAGTGATCCATTATCCATTGGCGTATTAGACAAAGTTTTACAGATAATGTGATTACCCTTGAGAGAGAGGTATTATTGGCCAGAATCTTAGCTGGCTATGCTGTAGATTGGGCCTAGATTATTTCAGAGCAGATTCACAAGGCTGCAGCTTAGATGAGCACTTCACTGCCATTTCCAGTGTTGATTCATCAACTATGCAATGCAGTAGGTGTTCCTATTGAGCCTCATTGGGACCCTCATATAGGCCACATGTACTATGGAACCTATCCTGATAAATACTGATGAAAAATTGGTAGCCTTGCCATGAGCAGCTTCTCCAGCAATCCTAGAGCCATTCACGAGCCATAGGTCTTAGGTTCATCTCCAGCTACCATCGGTACTACTTCGGCTACTACAAAGCCCACACCTGTTGTTGAGATCAAGTCTACCCCATTCTCTAACACTCAAGTACCAGCAGTATCTGCTTTGCAGGTTGACCCTCATTGCTCTGTTGTTGCTTTTCACTCTTTATTGCATAAGGTTATTATAGTGGAGAGGAGGCTGCATTACCTGTCAGTGCGAGTCTGGCCATTAATTGATCAAACTATTCAAGACTCCAAGGAGAGGATGAAGGCATATGTTCATGATTTAGTTTATGATAGAGTCCAAGCAGTTGATGCATGGGTCAATGCATTCGAGTCTAGAGTCCAGTAGACGCTCAAAGGTGCTACGCTTGCCAACACGAGTGCCATGAGTGATGTGTTTTCCAGGCTCAAGGTCAACTTATTACAGATGTTAGCAGCCCCTGTTCTAGCCTCGGAAGGAGTACAGGTAAGAGATGAGGCATTTGATGGGTTCGTCGATCGTTCAGACACCAGATGAAAGTGGCCTCTAAAGCATGCCAATCCAAAGCCAACCCCAAAGAGACCGAGACTGAGGAGGAGGAGCCTATACCTGAGGAAGTGGTGCAAAAGTCGCTTTTGTTGGCAGCTATTCAGAGAGAGAGAGCACACCCCACCCCAGCTGGAGAGGGTACTTTTGTCACTGCAGCAGAGGAGGAGAGCCAGCCCTAGGACCCTACAGATCAGCCTAAGACTAGTGCTTGATGCACCTTGATGTTTGACTTCTTTTGACCCCAGTGCTCATTTTGTTATGATTGGATACTTTGTTTTCTTTTCAGATAATCTTTTTATTTTGTTGGTTTTTGGTTATGTTTAAATATGTTTATGTTGAATGTTATTTTTACTTCTACTTTTGATGTTTATATTTGGTTTTTAATGAATATATGTATATATATTTCTATGTAATTGTGTATTGTTTTTACTTCTACTTTGGATGTTTATTTTTTGTTTTTAATGAATGTATGTATCTATATTTCTTGTCTTTACTTTGAGGACAAAGTATCCTATTTTGGTGGGGTGGTGGAAGTTATGGATTAAGATGAAGTCTGAGTAGCCACAAGTTCATAACTTCCCCTAGTTTTGATCCCAATGTTTTCTTGTCATGCTTCTTTTTCTTGTGGATGTTTATTTTCCTATTGAACTAGCATGTTTAGGTAGTATAGATAATGGGTAAATTCATAGTAATGTTATCTTTTGGCATTTATATATAGTTAGATTTTCTTTAAACTTTTGATGCAAAAATTGGGTAACCTCAAAATTTTTGAGGTTGTGAGTATTGATGCATTCATATATTTGTGAGTATCTGTCATTTGTTCTAATATTGTGAAGGTAAGCTGAGACTGAAAGCATGACCTGTGAGTCTATACTTGATTATGGATGCAATTACCATGTGTGTTGTTAGCTTATTTTGTTGCATTGATGCATCTTGTATGGACGCAGAACTTGTCTTGTTACTCTAAAAGTTTATTTGGTGATGTGGTGGATATGAAAGAGATCTTAGACCTTTGTTCTATGAATGAAACCACTTGTAGCCTAAAATAACCCACCAGTTAAGTGAGAGAATCCCTTTTTCCAAATTTTTGAGCTTATCATGTACTCATTCTTTCTTGATACCTTGCTAGCTTAACCTTGTCTAATGAAATACCTTGATATTGGCCCTGGACTATCCTTGAACCTTGATTGAGGACAAAGGCCTAAGTTGAGGGTGGATGTAGTTGGTGATCCTGGTTTGGGGCATAGATATTATGTACTTCATCTGAGGCTAAAAGCCTAAGTTGATGGTGGCCCTTTTTGTGGTAAAGTAAAAGTGATAAGGTGGTTAGTTTAAAAATCATGAAAGAAATGAAAGAGCATGAACCGAGTGAAGGAAAAGAAGAAAAGTGTCTTTAATTGAGAAAAAGTATCAAAAATGAGTTTGAAATCAAGGTACAACCGAAAAAGAGAAAGAAAGCACTCGAGAAAAGTGAAAAGCAAGTGAACAAGGAGGGATTGAAAAAAAAGGTGGATTATGAAAGCAAAAAATGTTGGTAAACATGGTTCAAGGATAGTCACTATTTGCCCAAAATACCTCTCCAAAATGTTGGTGGATTATGAGAGTCAGAATGTTTCCTCTGTCCCTAATTTCTGAATGTTCTTGAGTGAATATAAGGGACATCCTTCTAGTGAGGGCATTTTCACTAATTGAGTAGCATATGACTATATCAGTTATTGTGGACGATTGATGCTCCTTAGCTTGTCAAAGTTGGATTGCTAGGTCTTTCAAGATGTTTTGGTTTGCTCAATAACTTTGCAACCTAGTTTTGAAAGTAGTAGATAGGTACTTGAACCAAATTAGTTGTTGTATATGCCATTGATATAGCCGCTATGTATTTCTGTTTGTCTGCATAGATTGAGTCGTCGCTTGAGGAGAAGAAATTATTCTAAGTTGAGGGTCTTGACATGCTGTCAAATTACAGCACATTTGATGCCTAAAACAAGGGATTTTATGAGTCCTTAATGCGACTTTTTAGTGTTTTGATGTGTTTTTATGTTAATCTTGCAGAAAGGTTAGGTTGGCAAGATTTTAAAGAAAAGTAATAGATTTTGCTGAAGCATAGGCCATACGAGTACTCCTACGAGTCATAGCTTACGCTATGAGTAGTAAATTATGTCATAGTAGGAATAAGAAACCAAAAATCAGAAATCTACCAAGTGAAGGTCAACCCTATGAGCCTAGCTTACGAGCCGCAAGAGACACTACAACTCCTATAAGTGGACCTGTAGCAAGAATCAGAGAGCCAAAATATTGGACCAAAAATTGAAGACCAAGACTATGAGAACAATATACGAGTCGTAGCTTGTTTAACAACTTGTATCTATGGGTCGTACCAGTTCAGTCCAAGATGTCAAAAACATGATATGAGATCTTGATTATGACTTGTAGCCTAACCTACATTTGTAACTGCAAAATTTATCAAATGACAGTTGTGTTTTCTTAATAGTTCCTAGGGCTGTTTTGTAAATACTACAAATAGTTTAAGTTAGGTTTTGGAAGGGAGTTCAGACAGTAGAAATTTCTCCATTACATTTTTAAGCTTTTCTTAGTTTTTTAGAGTAGATTATTATTCTTTTTGGGAAACCCATTTTGGAGATTGCAAATCTTCCTTTGTACTAATTGTTGATCAATCAAGCTTATGGGTTTGTAACTTTTGGTGCTTATCTTCTCCATTGTTATTGGTGAAACTCTCAACTATGACTATTAGGTGCATTTTTGTGTGTTTTATCTTAGCCATGTGTAGCTAAACACCCATAACTTGGGGTTGTGCGAACCATGGGTAGTTGACTTGAGATGACCTAGGTTTTGTGCATGTCTATGTTATGGTTTTTGTATGTATTATTTATTTTCCTTCATGATTTATGTTGTTTGGTGGTGGCTAACACCAAACCCTGCCTTCTATCACGATCCCAACTAAGGTAGTGACAAATAGGAAAAGGAAGTAGATGACAGGATTCGGTTTATGTTTATCCATCTAATCGACCAAATCTGACCAAGGGGACATTACTGGGACAATAGATAATGGTTAGCTGGAACACTATGTGGACGATCAAGCGCCATGGTGAAATTTAACCTACACCTTCAAAAGAAGGCTGCAAGAACCTAAGTTACCATCGTACATGTAATTCACCGATCAAAGCTAAGTTACCTAGCGTAATTGAGTCAACGAGCCATGGGGAACACAATTCCCAAGTTGCCCCCAAAATTAAGTGTTTTCTCGAATTGTAATTAGTGTTTATTTTTAGTTGTCTTTGAATCACAACCCTCCTCCTATCTAGAGATTGTAGTTATAGATACTAGGAATGATTAGTAGTAAAATATTATAGTCAAGCCCTATATTCCCTATGGATTCGGCCCTAACCTCGGTTAGATTAATTACTGATAACTACCGTTTTCTTATTGGAGTGTGACCATCATTAGACCACAGGTAAGATGCCTTAAAATGTCTAAGTGTTGGGGTCTTTTATGACCCAATCTATAAGTCGTACGACATATGGCCCGTAGACAAGTTCGTGAAACTAATTTCCCAAATTAGGGCTTTGGCACACTATAACACGAGGTTCTATGGATTGTAGAAATTTCTATGGCCTGTGATTGGGGTATTACATTGTCACCTGACGCCGCCAACATGATATAACAGAGGTATTTTTACCCCTTATTCTTATAAAATTCCCAAATATACCCTAAGCATTTCCCTTATACCGTGATTTTGACAACTATCTGCCATCCTCCATTTTTTGACAACTTTCTAGCGACATTTTGGCCACCTAGGGTTCTATCCACCTTGATTTCCTCCTTAAATTTCATAATTGTGTCATCCACATTCAGTGAGTTCTTAACTCTAATTTTATCTTGCTACAAAAATTGGTATTGTTAGGATATTTTGATGTTTGTGTGCTCGATATACGTGCTACACTTGTATGTGAAATAATATGTGATTAACATTGGTTGAGTAGTTGCCTTTGCTTTGAACTATGCAATGTCGAAATATATGTCTAATATGCATTTTGTGAAATCAGTCGTGTTGTGTTTGAATTTTGTTGCTTGAAATCATATAGTCAAATGTCATTGGAATTAGATAAAAATCATTATTCAAAAAACATCATTTATTGTGTGTTTGTGCATAATGGCATAATTTCCAATTATCAAATGATTAACAGAGTGTGGTGTGAATGTGTAATTGTCTCATGTGGAGCATTAGGAAATTTGTTAGGAGTTGTTTAGTTGCATAAAATTATTGCTTTGGTACTGAGTATAATTGTTGTGGTCTGTTGATAATCGCGTCTTGGGACCCATTTGAAGGGTTCAAAAAGCCCAAGCTACTTAAATCTTCACACCACAAAGTTCTTCTACAGCCCATGCAGAAATCCAGGAGTTGTAGTTATCCCTCATAAATAGGACTAGTAGATTGGGGCTTCTAAGATTAGAAAAAACCTTCTAAGGACCATAGTTTAGTCTATAGCTCGTAGACAAGTTTCATAGGGTGATTCTTGCAAATGTTTAAATCTGTAACTATATCTATGACTTACGGCTCATAAAATGTTCTATAAGCCATAGGTAGCCCCATAGGTGCAGTTATAATAACTAATTTGAATGTACCCTGCCACTTATGAAGGCCCTTTATGGTTCGTAGTTTTCCTTATGGTCTGTAAACGAGCCTTAGTATGTTGTTCTGTCACTATTTATGATAATTTCTTATTTTTCATTATTATACTTGTGGGGCTAATCAAGATGTCTAATGTATGAATTTTAGGTACCATGGTCCCAAAACCAAAGAAGAGAAAGATACAGGACACATAATGGTGGTTGAGAGATTAGCCATTAGATGCATAGGGTAGTTCTGAGGCTAGCGAATCTCTCGAGGACCTCGATGTCTAGCTTGATATAGGCACTGAGTAGCAATGGACACAGGTTGATGCTAGTCAGTCAAGGCATCCCCAAACTCAGGTAATCATGGTCCACCCTCCCAAGTCTGACGAGGGTAGTGACAGGCACAACTGTTTGATATAGATGACTCCCTCTAGAGAAGGATCTGAGTCTGGATCCATAGAGGAGCCAGAGTCTGAGTCATCTTCAGCACCATAAGCACCACTCCATCCTCTAGATGAACTACCTAAAGGGTGGTGTATATGGAGCATGCAGCGGATTTACAGGGATGATGTACAGCTGGATGAGGGGGGTCGATAGCTTGTTCCAAATTTGAGGAACCTTGGATCAATACATCAGGGCTAGGTAGAGTCCCCGATCTCTAGGACACTAATTCCTAATAAAGACTTCTGTGGCTGGAAACACCATTGGGGAAGTACTCCCAAATAATGGTTTGAGAGTTCTTTCATCATATGTTGCCACCATTGTATATTTGCTCTCTAAGGAGAAGAGAGCCCTCACTCAGCCCTAGTTGACACAAACGGGGGTGAGGGGAGAACCGATCGACATATCAGAGGCCTCCATCCATAGTACACTTTTTGGTCCTGAGTACTTGTTATGGCCCAAGCCTAGGCCTAGACATGACAAGATAAATGGGAACCTGAAGGGTCCCCAAACCAGACTTTTAGCATATCAATCACACATACTTTGTCGTGGAAGCAAAATAAACAACAAAAAAGATATAAGAAAGAGGGAAGAGGGACTGAGGGAAGCCCTGATATTCATAAAAGCATAAAAGAGTCAAGATCATAGTATAAGTACATCATAATATCCAATAACACCTCTAACTTAGAATCGAACAGCGACCAAGACACTTTTCGAGCTTACCCTCATAATAACAAGTGTTCAACATAATAATGTCCCAAAATAGCAAGAGTAATGTAGATAGTGTCCTCGGACTTGAGTACTCACTAATGCTTATCTCCGAAGTACCAAACTATCCACATGGAAGATGATCAAAAGGAGATCCAGTCCCTACATGGTAATATCATGTAGGCATAGAGTATGCGTTAGTACATTTGAATGTACTAAGTATTCGGGATGCAATGCAATAAAACATAAGCCAACATAGTCAAAATGCATAATCATAAACAATGGATGTATACTGATCAATGCTCATAATGAAACTTGCTTGTAAATCTTTTATCTTACATAATATATATATCATACATATTTGGAAAGGGACCTCAACCAACATAGACCAAATAGGTAAAACTTAGATTCTGAGACGTGACACTCTCTCGATTCAGGTGATCGGACATGACACCCCCTGGCGAAGTGTAGTCTACTTGCCAAGGCAAACCAAATATGATAACATGAAGTAGATGGATCCACTAGTATAGCAAGGGTAATAATTATAATCCTATAATGGCATATAGTTTATACTAAGGACTTTTTATAAGGAACCCTTAAGTCGAGCTCCCATCTTAAGCCTTAATCTTTGCTAAGTCAAAACCCATGGAATACTTGAAATAATCATAACTTATATAACATAAGTAGCTCTTGAAAGATGCTTGACCACTAGTAGTGACCCTAACTTGAGCATGAGAGTAGATCATAACCATACATGAACCCTCGCTTTAATATTAATGGCTCACAAGAGGTAAAATCTTTAAATAGGGCTCAACTTTATACTTGTAAAATCAGATACTTTTCAGGAATTCAATAAGTACATGAAAGCCCTTAATCATCATTGTCATGACACAAACCAAAGGCCTAGACATGACATGGCGAATGGGAACCCGAAGAGACCAAAACAAGCCTTTTAGCATATTAATCACACATCCTTGGTCTTGGAAGCAAAGTAAACAACAACAAGAGATATAATGAAAAAGGAAGCAGTACTAAGGAAAATCTTGATATTCATAAAAGAATAAAGAGTCAAGCTCATAGATAAGTACATCATAATATCAAACAATACCTCTAGCACGGAGTGGAGCGGGTGCTAAGACACTCTCTGGGCTCACCCTCATCATAACAAGTGTTCAACATAAAGGAGTCTCAAAATAGCAAGAGTAATGTAGATAGTGTCCACAGACTTATGGACTCACCAAAGCTTATCTCCACGTATAAACTAGCCACTTGGAGGATGATCAAAAGGTGCTCTAGTCCGTACATGTTAATATCATATAGGCATAGAGTATGCTTTAGTACCTTTAAATGTACTATGTATGTGGGATTCAATGTGACAAGACATAAGCCAATATAGTCTAAATGCATAATCATAAGTAATAGGTATATAATCTCAATATGGCATGCATGATCAATGCTCATAATAAAACATGCTTGTAAATCATTCGTCTTGAACAATATATATAACATACATATGTGTGTAAAGCGACCTCAACCGATATAGACCAAGTTGTTACAACTTAGAATCCAAGGCATGACACCCCCTCGTAATGTGGATGACACCCCCAATCTAGGTGTGGTCTACTTGCCAAGGCAAACCAAACATGATAACATGACTAGATTGATCCACAATTATAGCAAGGGTAATAATCATAAATCTATCTGACACATAGTTTAGAGACAAAAATCCTTATATAAGGACCCCTTGAGTCGAGCCCCCATCTTTCCCCAATCAGTGCTAAGTCAAATCCCATGAAATACTTGAAATAATCATAACTTATATAACTTGTAAGAAACATGGAAACATGACATGAGTAACTCTTGAAACATGCTTGACCTCTATTAGTGAGCCTAAGTTGAACATGAGTGTAGATCATAATCATATATGAACTCCTGCTTTAACATGAATTGCCACAAGAGTTAAAAATCTTGAGATATGGATTAACTTGATATTTGTAAAATTGTAGATACTTTTCATGAATTCAATACATGCATGAAAGACCTTAATCATCATATAGTCACTTGACTTATAAATCATGAAATAGATCATCAACAACATGACAATTCCTGACTTGACATTTTATCAATAACTTGTTGAGTTCATGATGCTAGTTAAAATCATGCAATTTGAGAGTGAAATAATATGAGTAAACTTAATGCAAATCAACCTACCAATATATAGTAAAACCCTCGTATAAGGTACCTTGAAATCCATCACAAAATCTAATGATAAAGCATAGCTTCATAGCTCAAAATATGCATAGTCTCAATAGATATAATCAAATCATGGTGTAAGCTTGAAATAAACAGTCATGCATAATCAATCATTATTTTGTTAAAATCCCAACATAATTTATACCTATAATTCAATATAAGAGATACCCATAGATAATATAATTTTAAAACATACAATTTTCATGAAAAAGGAAAGATTAGGCTTCATGGGTGAAAGGGACCCAGTGGATGAAACCCACATACGTTAATCCTTGATTTCCTTGAGGTGAGCTTGAAGGAAACATATAACTTAAAGTAGACCCTTGAGTTTAAAATTTAAGTTTGAAATCCTTAAATTTGGTATGAGATATTTGGTTAAGTTTTGGAGTAGTTTTTGCGAGGGTTTTGAGTGATATAGAGTTGAAAAAGGGCTAAGTGTGGGTGATTTCACATTTTAGTAGGCATGAGGCTATGACTCCAATACCCTTAGGCGCATAGAAAAACTAAGGAAAAAGTTGTACTAGTCCATGTCTAGTCCGCAATGCAGATCGAATGCGAAGGAACATTTTATACTTCTCTTCGCCCTTGATGCATTGCAGCCAAGGCTCGGATGCTCTCTGAAATTTGAAAATTAGTGAAATTTATTTTTTGCTATGGGTCTTCTAAAATCTGGGTCATAACCATTTCCGACTCAATTTTCCCCCTAATAGTGAATATAAAGTTGAATTTTTGATATCACACATAAATTTTGAGATATATGAAAATTAAAATTATGGCTATCACGAAGAACATTTTTGGGAAATAGCATTTCAATATCTCCCACTTCGGAAAATTTTGTCCCTGAATGTCAAAGAAACATGCATGAGAGAAGTACTCATAAAGATTTCAGCCCGACATGAATGCAACAAAGGTATTTAAACATCATTTTCATAAATCTCAACATGAATGTCAAAAATTACTATAAACTTGTTAACATCAACATGAATGCATCCAAGATGACGTAAGGGTTGAAACTTAAGACTTCAAATCTTTTAGGGAACTTAAATTAGTACCTTCAGCTTGAGTAGAGTGTAAGAGATATTGGTATCACTTTCTCGTGTCTGCCTTGACTTCCCATGTGGCACATTCAACTTGTTGATTCCTCCAAAGGACCTAGACAAAAACTACATATTTGTTTCTCAACCTCTTCACTTTTCTATCTAAAACTCTCCTCCGAGACATCTTCATACACCCAAAACATTCAAGGGCAGTATAGCAATTGGGTTATCCACACATCTTTTACACATGGACACATAGAAGATTGGATGGACCATATTTTTCTCCATAGTAACTCCAACTCATATGCAACCTTACCCACTCCACTAAAAACGTTATAAGGACCCACAAACCTTGGGATTAATTTACCTTTCTTGCCAAACTAGACCACACCCTTCATGGGTGATACTTTCAAGTAAACTTAATCACCAACCTTAAAGTCAAGATCTCTTCTCCTCACTTCGGAGTAGGACTTTTGTCTACTTTGGACTATTTTTGCAGGTATGTAGTGGTGTAAGACTCTCTTGGATGGTATCCACAAAGTGCATCTACATATGTGCCTCAACCTTTTTGATGGCCTGTCGAACCTAAGACCGAATGTACTATATCAACTAAGTCAACTAAGACTTAGTGTGTTACTATCTTTGCGACAGGGCCTGAATAAATGTTGCTGACACATATACCATGCCAACAAGTGAACATTATGTTGCCAGGGCCTGTTGTGGGTAGTAGTGCGCCCCTCTCTATATCATCCTTGATCTATGGGGACACCTCGATCAGAAGAGCAATAGTGGTGGAAGATGATGGAGGCTCAAATGATGGTGCTGCAGTGAATATCTCTGGCATTTACATTGGAGTGTGTGGTGCTTAGTGGAGGGCCACCACATTCTCATCATCCTTTTATCAGGTTGGTGTCCAATGTCCTCTGAACCTTGATCAGAGTGTCCAACTAGTTAAGGATCTCCACACTTGCCGCTATACAAGATGGTATGTCAAGAATGGGTGGGGATGTAGGTGGACCTCTTTAGGGTTGCCTCATGAATTTCATTCATAATCAGGAGGGCCCAATCTATGTCATAGCTAGTTAATATGTTGGAAACCAGTATTACATGGTTTGACATCATTGTGTTATCTACATGCGTGGGCCGAATCTACAATCTCACAATAGCACACAAAAATTTATTGGTGAAGTTGAGGGATGTCTTCAATATGGACATGGACAAAGTAGCTACCAATTATGGGTCCTGGCCTTGCTCAACAATATGGTTGGTGACCCATCTCATCAACATGGCCTTGCAAGATAAATCTCTCATCAGTACCTTCTCCCGAGTTTGCCCAATCTGTGGTCGAACTTAGCATGGTCCTGGTGCCTCATACTGAAATGCCACAAAATGTGTTATACAATGCCTATAATTGTAATTTCTATTATCTCAAAATCCATATGTGATATCAAAAATTAGACTTCATATTCTCGATTAGGGGACAAAAATTAAGTGGGAGAGGAGTATAACCCGAAATTTAGAAGACCCATAGCGAAAAATAATTTTTGCTAATTTCCAATTTCCAGAGAGCATCCCCATCCTGGCAATGATGCACCAAGGGCACGCAGCAGTGTAATTTCTTCTTCGCTTAACCAATGAAGATTTAGAACCATCAATAACAACAAACTACCATTCTTAACTCCTTCTAACCTAACTCTCAATATAGCGCACAGATGGACCTCCCTAGCCGCCTCCTTGCCACCATCATCAACATGATCTAGGCTACCCACAGACACCCTACTCAAGGCATCAACATTAGCTTTACCCATATGATAGTGCACATTCATATCATAATCCTTAAGAAGTTCTATTCACTTTCTTTGGATCGAGTTATGATCCTTTTGAGTGAAAACATATTGGAGGCTCTTATGATTGGTGAACACATCAATATACACCCCATACAAATAATGATGCCATATCTTTAATGCAAATACCATAGCGGCTAGTTCAAGATCAAGGGTAGGGTAGTTCTTTTCATGCACCTTGAGTTACCTAGAAGCATAGACTACGACCTTACCATTTTGCATTAGAACACAATCCAAACCAACTCTATAAGCATCATAATACACAACAAACCCCTCTAGCCCATCCGATAGTGACAATATAGGAGCGGACACAAGCTTATCTTCCAGTGTTTAGAAGCTCCTCTCACACTCATTGGTCCATACAAACTTAGCCTTCCTTTGAGTCAATTTTGTCATAGGGAAAGCAATAGAAGAAAATTCATTCATAAATCTCCAGTAGTAACCCGCTCAGCCCAAGAAGCTCCTCATATCCGATGGGGGTCAATAGTCTAGTCCAATTTCTAATAACATCCGTCTTCTTAGGATCCACCTTAATACCATCCTCCAAACACCACATGGCCTAGGAAGGCAACTTCTTCCAACCAAAATTCACATTTTTCATACTTAGCATATAATTTTTCTTGCTTCAACCTTTTCAACACTACCCTTAAATGACCCATATGCTCCTCCTCAGTATGTGAATAAATCAAAATGTCATAATGAAGACCACAAAAAATTAATCAAGGTAGGATTTAAAGACTCTATTCATTAGATCCATAAAGATAGTCGGTGCATTGATCAACCCAAATGACATCACAACAAACTCATAATGCCCATCCTAGTTCGGAAGGTCATCTTAGGAATATCACACTCCCTCACCTTCCCTTGATGATACTCGGACCGAAGATCAATCTTAGAGAAATAGCTAGCCCATTGCAATTTGTCAAACAAATCATCAATCCTTGGAAGAAGATATCTATTCTTGATGGTGGCCCTATTAATTTGCCGATAGTCAAAACACATTCTAAGAGACCCATCCTTCTTCTTCACAAACAATACCGGAGCACCCCAAGGTGATTGTCTAGGCCTAATAAAACCCTTCTCCAACAAGTCCCTTAATTTTGTCTTCAACTCCTTTGACTCCACTAGGGCCAAACGAAAAGGGGGAGTAGAAATGAGTTGAGTATCGTAGAGGAGGTCTATACCAAAATTTATTTCCTTTTCGAGGGGAACATTGGGAAGGTCATTTGGAAAGACATCAAGAAACTCATTTACAATTGGGACCGACCCAATGGGAAGGACTTTGGACTCCACATCCCTAACTCTCATAAGATGGTAAAGATACCCGTTAGAGATCAATTTATGGGCTTTAATGTGAGAGATGAACCTACCCTTGACCACCACATCATGACTCTCCACTCAAGGATGGGTTCATTTAGAAATTGGAATTTGACACTACGGGTTCTACAGTCAATAGAAGCATAGTATGCATGCAACCAATCAATCCCAAGAATGATATCAAAATCAACCACGTCAAACTTAAAAAGATGACAAAGCAACACTTTATGCAAACCACAAATGGGACAATCTCTATAAACCTTCCTAGCAACAATAGATGCACTAATAGGAGTAGACATCTCATATGACTCACATAACAACTCGGGGTCTACATGGAACTTTTTGGCAACAATGAGTGTAATAGAAGAAAGAGTGGCACCCAGATCAATCAATGCATACACATCAAAATCAAAGATTTTCAATGTATCGATAACAATGTCGGGCACCTTATCAACCCCTTGCCTCCCATGCAAAGTATAAAATAGGTTGTGCCTTAGGGAACCATCTTGTCGGCCACCTCTTCCAAAAGGAACCACATTAGCACCTTATGGATGAACCTCCTTAACCTTGTTGCTTTTTTAGGCAAATCTATCACCTTATGCCTAATTTCCCCACAACCATAGCAAGTATTAGTATCCCTCAAGCACAGCCACTATGACCCTTACAACATTTCAGATACCCACCATTAGGAACTACACCTCCAACACCTTGGGCCCTTGGAAAATCATTGGCAACCCTCTTTTGCAATTTATAAGAAGAACCTCGGCCTTGATGGAACCAACCAATCTTGCGAGAATGGAACTTCCCTGCAAAACGTGCCTCTGTGGCCTCATGATTTCTCCTCTTCCTCAACTTTTCCTCCTCCATTTATTAGGCATAGGTCATCAAATGTGACAATTCCATATCATTAATCAACATGGCAAACTGGTAGTCCTTACTCACCAAGTCAGAAATACCCGTCACAAATTTGTTCATCCTAGATCTTGACTCAGCCATCAAATATGGAGCATACTTTGAAAGTGGTTGAACTTGAAGGCATACTCCCTCACACTCATAGACCCTTGTCTTAAATTCATAAATTCCACCAACTTAGCTTCCTTAAGCTCAAGAGGGAAGAACTGATTAAGAAATACTTCCTTAAACTCTTCCCATAAAATCACATTGTTGACTCCCGTCTCCTTTTTCCATTGGTTGTACCATATTTGTGCTACCCCTTTGAGTTAGTAGGTCTTTAGCTCTGCCTTATCCTCCAACCTCATACCCATGATAGACAAAATCTTATATACCTAATCAATGAACTTTTAAGGGTCCTCACTCACCTTTGACCAATAGAATTTTGGGGGAATTTATCCTCATGAGATATCTCACCGAGATGCTGGTGTAGGAGCATGAGGGACTTAGGCCCCTTGGTTTGCTTAGTTAGCCATAACTTGTGCAAGCAAAGTGAGAGCATCCTAAATCTCTTCATTATTCAGTTGCCCCTCGGGAGTGTGGGACTCCTTCTCATGTTAGGCATAATCTAGCATAGCAAAAGACAATCGTTGGGAGTAAAACCTTACCTCATCTTCTATAGCATGACATAGAGTAAGAAGAAGGAAAATATTTCCTAAATGCCTCATAGCCTCTATCTCATAGTTATGGTGCAACAACCATGAAAAAGACTCTAAGTGACATGGTGTGTTACACTCTGAGGATCTAATAACCTAGTATTTTGATACCAAGTTTGTCACAACCCAACCCTAGGGCCTAGACGTGACACGGCACAAGGGGAACCTGAAGGGACCCTAAGCAAGCCTCTTTAGCACATCAGTATACATCCTTGGTTGCAGAAGCAATACAATAGCAACAAGAGTAAAAGTAGGTATAACTAGGGCTAGGGGACATCATTCATATCATAATAACAAGAGTCAAGCTTATCAAATCACAAATGACATATCCAACAACACCTCTACTGTATATATAAGAGCGGGGGCCAAGACAAATAACCAGGATAACCCTCACAATCAATATTTACATGAAAGAAAAGTAGTCTTAGTACATAACATGAGACAATAAGCAACGTTCCCGAATTGGAGTACTCACCATGAGTGGAACCGTACTAGCCACATAGATGAGGATGCTCAAATGGGGCTCCAGTTCCTACATGGTGACAACATGTAGGCATAGAGTATGTGTTAGTACGTTTGAATGTACTAAGTATGTAGGATGCAATGCCACAAGTGATAAGCACCATAATGAAAATGCATAACATTGGAAGAGAATAAGCATATAGCAATATGACATGTATGAATGATGCTTGAAGTAAAATCATGCTTATATAGAACACAATCCACGTGTAAGGAGAGACCACTTTAATGCAATCCAAGGCCTACCATCTTCTTGGAGAGGTGCATGAGGTACAAACCCCTTCATGAGGTTTGATGAGGTACAAACCCCCCAAGGTGGTTGATGGAGTACAAACCCCCCAACTTAGTTGTTAAGGTACAAACCCCTTGATATGGTTGCATGGGCCTGCCACCTCCCGAGAGAGGCTTGGTCATTTTCCCCACATCATAGAGATAATATCATATACATACATTCCTTTCATCATAATATAGTCATTCAACTCATAAGACATGCATTGGGCCTTCGATTCTCAAGAAAACCATAACCAGACATTTTATCAAACACTTGGCGGGTGTGTAGTGCTAGTGTAAAATCATGCAATTCAAGAGTAAAATTATGCTATAAAATTCATTGTAAAACCATCAATAGATACTTGGTAGCACCCTCAAACAATACACATCAAAACCCTTAATCAAATTCACATTAGATTTTAGATTCATAGCTTTGAACATGTTAAAATAGTCACAATTTCATGAACCCTAATATAGTGTGCAGTGAAATTCATAATAGATACGACCCATGAGTAAATCAACTTTAAATCATGCAATTTTAGGTAAAATAGAGCTTGAGTTTCATGGATGGAAGGAACCCATGAAAGAAACCCATATACCTTAGCTTGAGAGAATAGCTTGATGAAGATTGGAGATGGAAACTTAAAGTTTGAGTGAGAATCTTGAAATCCGGATGAGTATGAACTTGAAGTTAGGAGATAAAATATTGGCTAAGTGTTTGAGTGAGTATTTGAGTATGTCTTGATTGGTATGAAGGTGAAATAAGGCTAAGTATAGGCATTTTCACATATGAAAACACTTAGGCCCAAGACCCAAAGGCCTTGGACCGGACAAGAAAAACTGGGCAAAACTTGCACTGAGGCACGCCCTAGGCGCGGTGCACAAAGTGTGCAAAAAGCTCTCTGGAAATCATATTTTATGATTTTTAAAATTATATACGATTGCTCTTAAATCGGGGTTGAACCTATTTTCCCACTCAATTTGACCCCTTGAACAAGAATATGAAGTCAAATTTTTTATATCATACACGAATTTTGAGATATATAGAAATTACAAATTTGGGCACTTCTAAGGTACATTTCGGGCACTTTTTGGGGTCATTTCATATGTATTTACACAAAATAAAATAAACATGAATGATTATATACTATTTATACAAGTAAAGAATGTATAGTGCATCCTGATATACATTTAATGAGGAGAAATTCAGTCGCTATAAATTCAATCGTCATTAATCAATAACGACGGTAAAAATTCCTTCAGCACAGGTTGATAAAAGCTCCTTCATTAAAAGTTAACAATTGGATTAAATTCGATCATTAAAAAAGCTTTAACAACGTCCATAATCCAGTTGTTATACCTCTTTTAACAACTAGATTTTTCCTTCACTAATTAATATTCTAGTTATTAAATAAAATGCAATCCTAGTGCATTTTTGGGGAAGGGCCCGACCACAAGGATTCTATTGTATGTAGCCTTACCTTGCATTTCTGCTAGGGGATGTTACTAATGTTTGAACTCATGACCTTTTGGTCATATGACAACAACTTTACCAGTTAATCCAAGACTCACTTCAGTTTTAATTATTAAAAGCTTAATTATAACCACAAATCAAATCAGCAAGAGTGCATGTATATACACACAAACATACAAATACGTGCACATATGAAGACATACAAATTGATTATATTCATATGAAATTTCACAGTTAATTATAAAGAATGATATTGCTTAACGTTATAAAAATATAAACATACAAATTGTATGACATATTATTTAACTCGTAGTAAAGGAAAAACTAAAATATCTTTAAATAATTTCTGAAATAGAAATACATTCTTCCTGTGCTTCGAAGTTTTTTGTTACTTATGTTTTTTTAAACTTTCTTTGAGGATGAGTTCTTTAAACTGCATGATCTGTCCAAAGACAAGTATAAAAACTTCATGTACGATTATTAATAACACTCCTAACAACTATTATCTTCTTTTTGTTTGTTTGCAAAATCAAAGATTAACCACAATGAAATATAAAATTTATTTCTATTCTCATAACCAAATAAAAAGAAAGTTGGGCTTTCTAGTTCTAGACATAAAGTTGTTTGTTTTGTATTTTGCACCTTAAGTTATTGACTTTTTGCACATTGCTTCATGGATAAAATCCCTAACTTCTTTACTTTCACTTCTTATAATAATGGTATTCACCTAATATAAATAATTTGTTATCATTAAAATTATTATGAGATACAAATCAATTATATCATCTTAAATTTTAAATAATAAAAAAAATCATGATTTCTTAATTAATTAGTAGTTGATTATATGTCATGTAAAACTTTTTAAATTTTTTGTTTGTAAAATTTCACTTTATACTTTTCTAAATCAAGAGAATAATTTTTCTTTGTATACACCTGTTAGTTTCATAACCAATAATATAAAAGAAAAAGTCGACATAATATAAATTATTTTATTAGAAGAAATATTATTACTGATTCTTAAGTCTATTGATCGAGGTAATTTGCAAATGGAGAAACATCTATCCTCTTGAGAAAATTACTTACTACCAAATTTATATAACTTTTTTACCTTAAATTAATCTCATAAGCTCATAATTATATATTTAATATTACTAGAATCACCACACGTACGTTGCATGTGTATGCCTAGTTATACCGTAGGAGTATATTGCAGGCACATGTTAGTACTTATTGAGCATATCATATTACAACCCTTTTGACTATCAATTACACGGTGTCTTGAAATACATTTCATCTTTAAATAGTTTCAAATTATTGTAGCAACTTGATTATAAAGAAAAATAATGTTTGCTTTGGTAGTTGTTCAGTGTTGTTCATATTGTCTCCTCTTCCTCAAAAACTATTAATAGAACCAATAAAACTTTGATTAGATTCATGTTGTGTGTATGTTTTTCCATGTTTTATTACTTCTAAACTTGGTAGTAATCACCTCTCACCTACTATTTTATGGACAATATTTCTCATGTATGTCCCTATTTACCGATCTGATTGTTCAGTCATAAAGAATACATTAATCTTATCATGGCCATTCATATTCCTCTATATAGTGTTACGTATAGCTAGACATGTGGAAAAACATGTTTCGGCTAATACAACACATTTAATATATTTTGACCTTGTGCTTTATTTATCGTCATTGCAAAACATGAACGTATTGAAAATTATTTTGTGGATAAGTTTGAAAGGATAACATTCATTATCTAGTGATGATAGTTGTATTCTTGGAATGAAGGTCACTTATTGGGGGGTAATGTGGATAGTAAGTGTGTTTCTTTCGTTACATAATTTCTCTGGAATTTCTTGGAATGGTTGGCAGTAACTATGTATTCAATCGAATTCAAATAATTAAAATGATAAAGGTTGAGTAGAAAGTAGATGTTACAGTGTAAAGGACTAAATAGGCATAGGAATATAGCTATAGGAGGTAAAATATGCATGAAGAATTAACAAAGAGTAAATTAATTGGTGTAGTTGCAGAGAGGCATAATATTTTGGCAAAATGCAAGTGGAGAACACAAAATCACTGGACTTAGCAATAGGGCATGTAAAGAGGAGAAGTAAGCTCTCAGTTTCTATTGTTTGATTTAATTATTCTAGTCTTCAGTATCCCATAATAAGTTATCCTAGTTTTTGAGAAACACTCGTTCTTGAAAAAATCATGTAATTTCTTAAATCCTTAGTAGTGAACGACTCGAGCCAAAAGTTGATAGAACTCCTGAAGCATTTAAATAAGGTAGCTTCACATACTTTTATTGGCTGACCATATTTTCAGAATTTGACTTCACAATGCTAAAACATTTTTCTTGCATTGGTAGGATCTTAAAGCAAATGACTATAACAAAGACCCCATGCAGCGTTCTTGTAGAATCTCAATAAATCCTCCGCAGGTCAAATTTAGTGTGACATCTAACCTCCTCTTTCAAAATTAATAAGCAAGTGACTTTATCCATAGCAGCAAAAACAAATAAAAAGATATATAATGTGCCGAAGTAATTGTAACGACCACAAAAAGTGCCTGAAAATATGCCTCGAAAGTGCCCGGAATCATAATTTTCATATATCTAAAAATCTTTTCGTTATTTCGAAATCCGACTTCATTTCTTGTTCGGAGGGTCAAATTAAGTGGGAAATGGGTCTGACCTGAATTTTAGAGTAACCATATCAAAATCTAAAAATCACAAAAATTGCTATTTAGGAGGATCATCTTTGAAGGGGCATATCTCTTAGCACACAAAGAATTGGGTGGCCCACAACCTAAACTATTGAATCCCTTTTAATTACCTTTCTAACGCACTTGGTTTCACTTTATTCCGAGTTGGATGAAGGATTTTTGTCCATTTTCATAGAACTCATTTGTGCAGAAAATGCAGATTCTAGTGGGGTTTTTGAATTGCCTCCACGTCACACCCTGTTGTTTTTGGTTCCTGCATTAATTTTCTCGAACCAAGACTTATAAGTCTTGGGCCTAAGGGTTTCCACACTTGAAAATACATATACTTAGCCTTATTTCACCCTCTTATCATCCTTAACATTCCCCAATACTCACTCAAACACTTAGACTCATATTTCACGCTAAATTCAAGTCCCAAACTCAAGACCAATCTTAAGGATTTCATCAAGGATCTCACTCAAACTTCAAGTCTCCATTTCCAATCTTCTTCAAGGGTTCTCCAAAGTTAAGATATGTGGTGTTAAACCATTAGGTCCTTCCACCCATGGTACCTAAGCATCCTTTTTACTAATATTGCGTGATTAAAAGTTAATTTTACATGTGGGTCTTGTATATTGAGAAATTTACTGCACAGTGATTCTACTTCATGAAAGTATGGTTATTTTAGCATGTTTTGATCTTTAAATCTTAGATATAATGCAAGATTTGATGAGGGGCTTTGATGTGTATGTCTTAAGAGTGTTGCAAGGTATTGATTAGTGGTTTTACAATAGATATTATTGCATGATTTCATCTCTAAATTACATGGTCTTTTACACCTATTTCACACTCCCCAAGTGTTTGATAAAATGTCCAGCTAGGGCTTTTTAAGGAATTGAAGGTCCAATGCATATCTTATAAGTTGATTCGTGTTATGATGATAAAATAATGATGAGATGATAGTATGCATATGATGTATAATGATGAGAGGAAATGTAGGTATATGATGACTTTACGATGATGAAAGTATGTTGTACATATGTTGAATTCATAAAATGTATCTATGATGTTGTAAGTTGATTGCCTTGTTGAGGGGGTACCAAGCCTCAATCACCTTGTTGAGAGGGTGCCAAGTGTCAATCACCTTGATGAGGGGGTGCCAAGCCTTGGTTGCCTTGTTGAGGGGGTACTAAGACTTAATCACCTTATTGAGAGGGTGCCAAGACTCAATCACCTTGATGAGGGGGTGTCAAGCCTCGGATGCCTTGTTGAGGGAATATCAAGCCTCAATCACCATTCAAGAAATGGTGTGCCTTGTAGTTGGGAAGTAGTTCACTTAGTCTATCCTTCACAAATGATATCCTATATGAGCATGAGTTACTTAAACATGTTTTACTTATGCTTTGATCATGCATGTCATATTGTTATATCATATCTATTGTCTATTGTTATGCATATTGATTATGAAACTTATCTCTTGTCGCATTACATCCCACATATTTAGTACATTCAAACATACTAACACATACTCTATGCCTACATGATGTTACCATGTAGGAACTAGAGCTCCTATTGATTCTTCTTGTGGCTATACGGATTGTTCAAGTTAGCCTTTAGTGAGTCCTCTATTCTGGGGACAATGGCTATTCTCTTATACTATTTTCTAAGACTATCTTTCTTTTATTTATGTATTAACTATGAGGGTGAGCCTAATTGCTTGTCTTGGCCCCCCGCTCTTATCTATGTAGTAGAGGTGTTATTGGATATATTATGTATTATGCTTGAGCTTTGACTCACTTATGATATTTAAGTTATTTAAGTATAAATCTCTCTCTCTCTCTCTCTTTTAGTCCCAATTCCCCTTGTTTATATTTCTTACATTGTTTTACATTGCTTCGGTGATCAAATATGTGTAATGATATATTATAAGGCTTGTTAGGTCCCTTCGGGTTCCCCATTAACCTGTCACGTCTAGACCCTAGGCTTTGGTCGTAACAAAGATAGTATCAGAGCACTAGGTTGATAGATCCTCGGAGTCTAACACTGCGTCAATTAGAGTTTTATTCATGGTTGCGTTGTGCACCATAACTATGAGTAGGAGGCTGTGAGATCTTTTAGTGAATGTTTCCTTTCATCATGGTCTATGTCGTACTTTAGAAGCGAAATAGAGATTACTCCTCTAATGAATGTTCTTTGCTCTTTTAGTTGATCAAGCTGCTTCAAGGAGAAAGATGAAGGAACGTAAGTAGAAGGTTTTGATTTTGATGAATCCGAGTTTCACTATTTCTTCTCTATACTTTTAGTTGATGCTGGGGCTTCTTGTGTGCCTAAGTGGTTGTATGGATATTTGGTATCTATTCTCTTGGTTGGGTATATTATTATTAGAAAATTCATAAGTGTTGATCTGAGTTTGTATTGCATTAGGTCTTGCTTTGTGGCTTGTTCGATTTGATGTGGTGGATTTTGATATTGTACTTGGGGTGAAATAGTTGCATACATATGTATCTCCTTGGTGGTAGGACTCGTAGAGTTAAAATTCGACCCCCTAATGAACCCGTCTTTGAGTGGGAGGTTGTCAAGTGGTAACAAAAGGTCCATTCTTGTCTTAATGTATAATTGGGTCTCTAAGGGGGTTGAACTTGTCATGTTGTGAGAAATGGAGGTGTTGAACCTAAGTTGTTTTGTCTATGGAATTGTTGGTGGTGGTGGATGAAGCTTTGAATGTCCTTTCCGATATTTTGAATTTTGGAGTAGTGTCCTTTGGTTTGACTAGTACGACGGTTATGCCTATAAGTCTCATGAGTAAGATTTCTAGTCCTTACCCTAATAGGTTTATGGTAATTTTGGTGATGATAAGATGGTTTGTGTTCCCTAATGAGGTAGTGCATGTGAGTCTTTTGAGGGTAGTACTATAAAGTTTAAGGAAGGAGGTTGGATGATAGTCTTTTGAGAATTTTGGTGGTAAGAGGTTGCTTTCCTAGGTTGTGTGGTGTCAAGTGATGGTATTAAGGTGGACCTTAGTAAGACGAAGGTGATTAGAGATTAGCCTAGACCCTTGACTTCATCGAATATTAGAAGTCTCTTGGGTTTAGTGGGCTATTACCGAAGATTGTGAGTAGGTTCTCTTCTATTTTTGCTCCTACAACTTGATTTACCCTATGTAAGGCTATGTTGTGATCGATGTTTTGAGTAGGGTGATTTGATAGGTTCGGGATTGTTATTTCTTGTTTTACCCCTTGGTGCTAGTAGGATTTATGTGTATGAGGGCTGATCCTCGATCCCTTCCAATCGAGGAGACCCAAAACTATTTTCAAGAAAACATACATGAATTTTGCTTACTTAGTTTGAGGTTTTGAATATTACGATTCCTCAAATGCTATTGATGCATGGGTAGTGTTTATTTGATGATTTTAAATTGCTTTAAACGATTATATGAGGATTTACTTTGGGTTGATGAAGTTATAAGTATGCATGTCCCCTTTAAGAATTATTTATGCATGGGTGATTACACTATGGATTTAAATATAGATTTAATTATATTTTCACTTCAATTTCATATTATAAATGTTAATTTTAGATTTATTCTTAATTACCCATGTCATTCTCTCATTATTCATTGCATATGCATTCATGTACATGAATTACTTTGAGAAATTATGTTATGAGTTAAGCCCAATTTTGTTTTATGGTGTGATTTTGATAAAACATTGGTTATGACAATATCATGACCACATATATGTCTACTAATTACGGCTCTTTGTGCATTTTGGGTGCTAGCACCATTTAGTATATGAATGTGCTATTCCTATGTATGAGTATTATGACTATGAAATTATAATTTTGGCATTTGAGCTAAGTATGAATTATTATGAATGGTGTTTGGCTTTAAGCCCAATGGTGCATTGAAATGATTTGGAAAAAATTGACTATTGCCTCTTTGAAAATATATATATGTATATTAAAATATTCTTATAGGATGACGACTTAGCACCGATGGATTGAGAGGGCGGTCTATATTGGTTGCCCCATGTTCTTGTTGCATAGAGCCTTGTCTTGTGACTTTGGTTGGACTTGGCTTGATAGGTTGGAGGTTTATGGTAGTTTGGGCTACTTGTATATCATGCTTCTAATGAGTGTAGAACTCATAAGGTTGTAATATGATGGCTGAGGATAGTTGATCTATTTGGTCAACTACAATGGGTTAGTCACTTCTCTAATGTTGATTTGAGGTTCGGGTTTTATTCTCAAGTGTGGAAAGGGGTAGATGATATCCCTAAGTGTCCTTTTGAACTAGGAATGATCATTTTGAATATTGGTGGAGTTGTTTGGCTGGCTTATGCACCGTGGTGTTTGTGGGTTCTTGAATAGGGTCTTAAAACCCTACCTTGATATGTTTGTGGTGGTCTCTAGTGATGAGGTATTGATTTGTTTA
>JAOTQJ010159901.1:0-28358 GCA_025642045.1 Solanum sejunctum | reverse complement strand
TGAATTTGTAAGCTTATTCGACGTTATACGTTTGAAAAGTTCCTTTCTTGTACAAATTGAGTTTGAAAATAATATACATTTATGTTTGACCAATTTTACGATAAATTTATTCCATGTTAGATTGATGAGTTTTGAACCCCTGAATAGTGTTCATTTGACTAGAGTTAGAAAATTGGAAAGCTATAAGTTAGTTTGTTTCGAAATTACCTCTAAATGTGAATTTGAGCAGTTTTGGCAAAAATTTTGTAAAAGAATTACCGCTTGACTTCAAAAGTGAATATTTTGGGTATTTTCAAGTGTTTGAAATCAGTTTTTATGCATATGATTCTCACGACTCTATTCATGCCCGTTGGCCTCATTCACCGATTCCCGGGCCGAATATCTCATGCGCATATATGATTATATGTATATATATTCCGAGGTTAGCTGGATATGGCGGGTCGGTTTACCCATGGACTGGCTTTGCTTAGCAGAGGCATAAGGAGCTGGGCTGGGATGGCATCATGACGTGTGAGTGTTGGGTCGAGTTGGCCCAGACTCACGGGAGTGCGTGGCACTGTCGCCTCAGCTCCATAAATGAGCGTGATGACCTTTATGCTTTATAATGCGTGGATGCTTGGCACCGTCCCCCTGGTTCACGTAGATCATTTGAGGGTTTTGTTGGAGATTTTGGACATTTGACATACAGGTTTGACTTTTATATCGCCTTATTTGGATTACTATTTCCACTTATACTTTGGGTTTTCTACTATACATACTTGGTACGTATTTTGTACTGACCCCCTTCTTTCGAGGGCTGCGTTCATGCCTGCAGGTACAGACGAACAGGTTAGAGGGTCGTCTTCTTAGGACTTCTGCCCACCGTTGAAGTGCTCCCTTGCATCAGGAGCAGATCATTCGGTATAGACTTGTACATGCATTTTTGTATTTTGCATTTATATATATATATATATTCGAGGTATGACAGGGTCTTGTCCCGTCTTGTGGTCCATTTTCTGTGCACAGAGGTCTGTGGATACATGTGGGTGTGGGAAATTATGTTGGTATGAACTCATTTGTATGCTGTGTTGTTGGGCGGCTCTGCTACAGCGGTGACCTTGTCGGCCCGCCTTTGTATATATATGAACTTATAATGATGTTTGGTACTGTTGGGTTCGCTATTTGCAGGTGAGGTTAGTTAGAAAAACAGAGGAAACTTTGTCAAAATTTCGTGAAATTCCTTGGCTGTCGTGAATGGAAATGCGATATAGTGTATGTTTGGGTGCCCTATCGGTACCAATCACGGCCCCTGGGTTGGGTCGTGACATCATAAGTAGAATAATTCAAAATGACATCTTTTAGCTTTTCACTAAAATATGCAGTGGGATTTTGGTCTTGCATTAAGATTACTTCAATACCCACTTTACTAGCATCACATTCCACTTCAAACATTTTGTCAAAATGGGGCAATTTCAACAACGGAGCGAAACTAAGCATGAATTTTGAGGTCTCAAAGGGCTTTTCTTGCTCCTCACCACACTTGAAATGCTTATCCTTTTGAATTAGCTCGGTTAAGAGAGCAATAATGATACTGAATCCTTTGCCTAACCTCCTATAAAAACTAGCTAATCAATGAAAGCTTCAGAACTCAATTATGGATTTCGGACTTGGCCAATTCTTAATAGTGTTTATCTTAGATTCATAAACCTCAAAACCCCTTATGCCACAATAAAGACTAAGAAAATGACTTTACCAACATAAAATTCACACTTCTTAAGATTAGCATAAAGTTATTCCTTTCTAAGCACTTCAAAAACATATTCAAATGATATAAATGCTTATTCATGGCTTTGCTATAAACCAATATATTATCAAAGTAGACAACAACATATTACGCTATGAAGGGTTTCATCAGATGGTCAGTCTCACAAAAGTACTAGGAGAATTAGTGTGAAATAAAGACATCACGAACCATTCATATAGACAAAAATTGGTCTTGAATGCGGTTTTCCATTCATCATCAGGGTGCATTCGGATGTGATGATAGCTACTCCTAAGATTAATTATTTGAAACATATAAGAACCATGGCTCTCATTAAGCATATCATCTCACCTACGGATTGAATGATGCTACTTTACCATGATTTTGGTGATGGATCAACAATCCATACACATATGCCACATTCCATCCATCTTTGGAACTCACATAACTAGAATGACACATGAACTCATACTTTCTATCACATAACCTTTATTCAGGAGTTCCTCAACTTGCCTTTGAACCTTTTGGGTGTCCTCCAAATTATTTTTGTATATCAATTTTTTGGGTTATGAGATCCCAACACAATTTGATGCTCAATTCCTCTAAGTGGAGGCAATCAACTAGGAAGCTCTTTTGGGAATACATCCTTATATTCATGCAAAAGAAGAGAAATAGAATGGGAAAGAGAAGAAAGAGACTAGGTAGTATGTAATATATGATCTCTATGTGTGATAAGGATCAATGATATTTTGGCTTCAACTTGATATGTTATCTCCTCGTACCTACCCCAGATCACCTTAGTCTTTCCCCTCACTTTTTTCTTTTCTTCCGCCTCTTCATTCTCAATTTCAACATGTTCTTCTTTGTTGTTCTTTTCCTCCCTCAAGTCACTCATCTTTTGATGCACTTTATTGACTTGAAAGGGTGACATAGATGAAGGACATACTTATAACCATCTAACATGAAATTCCATAAAAAATGCCCGAAAATGTTCCTCAAAAATACCTATATTTGTAATCTCTATATATCTCAAAATTTATGCGTCATATCAAAAATTTGACTTCATATTCGTGATCAGGGGGCAAAATTGAGAAAAATGGGTATAACTATAATTTTAGAGCAACCATAGAAAAATTTCAATTTCCAAAATTTACAAAAAACATAAAGGGTCCGTGTTGCTAGCGCGATGCGGCCAGGGCGCTGACCAGTGTTATTTTTGGCTCCAAGTTCTTGTTTTGATCCAAGGACTTGGGTTCTTAGGCCTAAGATTCAAAAATCAACCATGGATTTCAGAGTTGGCCAGTTCTTAATAGCATCTATCTTAGATTCATAAAACTTAACGCCCCTTGCGCTCACAATAAAGACCAAGAAAACAACTTCACCAACATAAAATTCACACTTTTTAAGATTAGCATAAAGCTGTTCCTTTCTAAGCTCATAAAAAACACATCTTAAATGCTACATATGCTCATTCATGGCTTTGCTATAGACTAATATATTATCAAATTAGACAACAACAAACTTTGCTATGAAAGGTTTTATCACATGGTCAATCTCATAAAAGTACAAGGAGCATTAATGTGACCAAAATGCATCACGAACCATTCACATAGAAAAAAATTAGTCTTGAATGCGGTTTTCCATTCATCATCATGGTTCATTCGGATTTAATGATGGCCACTCCTAAGATCAATAATTTGAAAACATAAAAGAACCATCGAGCTCATCAAGCATATCATCTCACCTAAGGATTGAATTATGCTACTTTACCATAATTCTTTTGATGGTTCAACAATCCATAGACATATGCCACATTCCATCAATCTTTGGAGCCAAGATAACCAGAACGACACACAAGTTCATAACCTTTATTAAGGAATTCCTCAACATGCCTTTGAACCTTTTTGGTGTCCTCCAATTTACTTTTGTATATCAGTTTTTTGGGTGGTGAGATCCCTACACAAAATCAATTTGATAAGCAATTCCTCTAGGTGGAAGCAATCAACTAGGAAGATCTTTTGGGAATACATCCTTATATTCTTGCAAAAAAGAGAAACAGAATGGAAAAGAGAAGAAAGAGACTAGTTAGTATGTAATATATGATCTATATGTGTGATAAGGATCAATGATTATTTGACTTCAACTTCCTATCTTATCTTCTCATACCTAGTCCATATCACCTTAGTCTTTGCCCTCACTCTTTTCTTTTCTTCCGCCTCTTCATCCTCAATTTCAACATGTTCTTCTTTGCTCTTCTTTTTCTCCCTCAATTCACTCATCTTTTGATGCACTTCATTAACTTGAGAGGGTGACATAGATAAAGGACATACGTATGACCATCCAACATAAAACTCCACAAAAATACCCAAAAATTTGCCTCAAAAAGTTCTATAATCGTAATTTTCATATATCTCAAAATTTCTGCATGATGTAAACAATTCGGCTTCATATTCACGATAAGGGGGCAAAATCAAGGGGGAAATGGGTGTAACTCCAATTTTAGAGCAACCATAGCAAAATTTTATTTTAAAAAATTTACTAAAAATAGAGAGGGTCTCTGTTGTAAATGCGACGTGACTTGGGCACGGACTAGTGGTTTTTCTTTCTCTAAGTTCCAGTTTCTGTCTAAGTTCTTGGGGTCGTAGGCCTAAGCCTTAAAATGCATAAAAACACCTATACTTAAGTTATTTTTCAACCTCATATCATTCAAGTCATTCCCCAAACCCCATTCTAACACTTAGACAAATATGTCATCCAAATTCAAGTGTCCCAAACACATTTTAGATCTCAAGGAATTTATTCAAGCTTTAAGTTCTCATTCAAGTCTTCCACAAGGAAATCTCCAAGTTTGAGGTATGTGGGTTTCAACCATTAGGTCCTTCCACCCATTGTGCCAAACCTTATTTTTCATGTAAATTGCATGTTTTCAAGTTCATTAGCTATGGATCTCTTCTATAATGAAATTTGATTATAAACTATTTTAGAGGTTTAAAAAATATTGATTGTTTAAGTATGTTTTGATCTATGAATCAATAATCAAAGATGAGATTAGATTAAGGGTTTCAAGTTATCTTACATAATGGTATGACAATGTGTTAGCGGATTGAATTACCTTAAGTTTTCTCACATGATTTTACTCTTGTATGGCATGATTTTAAACTAGCATTACACATCCTCCAAGTATTTGATAAAATATCTTGTCAAGGATTCTTGTTTTATTGATGGTATATTGCATGACTTATGAGTTATGTGACTTTTGATGATGAAGGGATGGTATGTATGTATTAAATTCAGTAAGAGCAATTATGATATTGCAAATGAATTGTTGGGCTCCCATGGTTGTAGTTTTCTTGGCAAAAGGAAAAGCTCTTTCTTCATTCTTGAATGTGATGTTTTGACGAACTATATTCATGACTCCTACCGAAACGATTATATCATCATGTATGGTTATGTTATAAGATCAAACAAAAATACTATACGTAAGGTAGAATGACTCATGGCTCATACTGAAAAGATTATATCGTAAGGTCAGGACACACTATAAGAACTATGAAAAAATCCATGTCGTAATGTATAATTTATGGTTCCTACCAAAAAGATTATATCATAAGCTAGAATGATTCGCTGCTCCTACCTACAAGATTATATCTTAAATTAGGGGATGCCTTATACTACCTACCAAAAAAACTATGTCGTAAGATAGGGGTATTGGTAACACTATTCAAAAAGGTTGTACCGTAAGGCGAGTGGGAGATGATGTGATCCATCTCAAGATTTTTTGTGTAAGGTTAGAGTATACATACACAACACATAGAGTTTACGTTCCTTGATTATGACTAAGCATGTTTTACTTCAAGCATTAATCATGCACGCCATACTGATATAACACTATCTCTTGCGTATGGTTATGCATTTTGATTATGTTACCTATCACTTGTTGCATTGCATCCTACATACTTAGTATATTCAAATTTACTAACGCATACTCTATGCCTAAATGATTTTATCATGTAGGAACCAGAGCTCCTCACGATCATCCTCCATGTGGTTAGTTTTGGACATCTTGAAGTTAAGCTCTGGTGAGTCCTCAAGTTCGGGGACACTAGATATGCTACTCTTGATTATGTTATTTCTTTATGTTGAACTCTTGATTTAATGAGGGTGAGCCCATAAAGTGTCTTGGACCTCGCCCATTGTACGTTTAAAAGTATCATTAGACACGTGATGTAATTATGCTTGAGCTTTGACTCTTATATAATTTATCCTATTAAAGACTTCACTTAGTCCCTTATCCTTATTTATGCTCTCTCAATTTTGTTTACTTTACTTCTGCGATGAAAGATGAGTGATTGATGGGCTAAGAGGCTTGTTTGGGTCCCTTTGGATTCCCATTCGTCGTGTCATGTCTAGGCCCTAGGCTTGGGTCATGACAAACTTGGTATCAGAGCACTAACTTATGTATGGTCCTCATAATCTAACACATCATATCGATTAGAGTCTTATTTATGGTTATGAAGCGCACCACGATTATGAATGGAAGGCTATGAGGCATTTTAGGAAACATTTCAGTTCTTCGAGGTCTATATCGTACCTTAGTTGTAGGGTTAGTTTTTCACCCCTAACAAATGTTTGTTACTCTTCTAGATCACGTCGCTTCAAAGAGGGAGACCTAGGAGGGGCCATACACCTCAGGACAACCTACTTACCTCACTCCTTAGGGTCCTCAATATGTAGGGGCTATCAAAATTGAGTTTTGGAATGCTATTAATATGTTGGCATATGTACTGACCAACCAAATTTACCAAGGTGTCCAAGCCCCTCATGCTCACATTTTGGCTTCTATGGTAAGGGATTTTACTAAAATGAACCAGTGGAGTTCCACGGATCCAAGGTGCATGAGGATCCTCAAGAATATATTTATGAAGTGTATAAAGTGTTGTTTATTATGGGGGTTAGATTGAAGAGGAAAGCAGAGTTGGCGGCCTACCAACTCAAGGGGGTGGCTCAAGTTTGGTTCATACAATGGAAGGTGGAGAAGGGGAATAACAATGTCATCCTTTGGAAAGAGTTTAAGATGGCATTTCTCAACCGCTTCATTGCTCTTGAAAGACTTAAAGGAGGCCAAAATATAGAGCAACCGTAGAAATATTTCTTTTTCAGAAATTTACAAAACATAGAGAGGGTTCGTGCCCAGATCCTGTTTAGGTCCAAGGCCTTGCGATCTTGGGCCTAAGCCTCTCTATTCGTAAAAATACCTATACTTAGTTATTTTTCAACTCCATATCATTCAATACATTCCCGAAAGCCCTATCTAATACTTAGCCAAATATTTCATCTAAATTCAAGTGTTCCAAACATATCCGGATCTCAAGAAATTCATTCAAGCTTCAAGTTATCATTTAAATCTTCCTCAAGGAAATCTCTAAATTTGAGGTATGTGGGTTTCAACCATTAGGTCCTTCCACCCATGGTGCCCAACCTTCTTTTTCACGTAAATTGCATGTTTTCAAGTTGGTTGTCTATGGGTATCTTCTATTATGAAATTCGAATATAAACTATGTTAGGGTTTCATAAAATGTGGACTGTTTATGCATATTTTGAACTATGAATCTATGATTTAAGATGAGATTTGATGAAGGGTTTCAAGTTATCTTGCATGAGGGTATTAGTATATTTTTGCGGGTTGAAATATCTTAAGTTTTCTCACATGATTTCACTCTTGAATTGCATAATTTTGAACTAGCATTACACACCTGTCAAGTACTTGATAAAATGTCTTGTCAGAGATTCTTAGGTTCTTGATGGTCTATTGCATGACTTATGCGTAAAGTGACTTTTATGATAAATGAATGATATGTATGTATTAAATTCATGAAAAGACCTTGTGTTATTGCAAATGAATTGCTAGGCTCCCATGCTTGTTGTGTTCTTGGGAAAAGGAGAAGCTCTTTCTTGATACTTGAATGTTATTATTTGATGAACTATATATATGACTCCTACCGAAAAGATTATATTATAAGTTATGGATATTCTACGTGAATTACTGAAAATGCTATGCTAGAAGGTAGAATGACTCATAGCTCCTACTGAAAAAATTAAATCATAAGGTGCGGACACCCTATAACACCTACCGAAAAGGTCATGCTGTAAGATATAATTCATAGTTCCTACCGAAAAGATTATATCAATTAGTAGAGTGATTTGCGGCTCCTACATAAAATATTATATCATAAAGTAGGGGACACCTTATACTACCTACCAAAAACATTATGTCATAAGGTACGGGTATTGGTAAAACTCTCCGAAAAGGTTGTACGATAAGGCGAGTAGGTGGTTATGTTGTCCATCTCAAACATGTTTGTGTAAGGTTCAAGCATACTTGTATTCCTCATGGAGTTTATGTTACTTGAATATGACTAAGCATGTCTTACTTCAAGCATTGATCATGCATTCCATATCGACATTATACTATCTCTTGCTTTTGCTTATGCATTCTGATGATGTTACCATGTAGGAATTGGAGCTCCCCACGATCATCATCCACGTGGTTAGTTTTACACATATTGAAGTTAAGCTATGGTCAGTCCTCAAGTTTGGGGACACTCGCTATGCTACTCTTAGTAATGTTATTTCTTTATGTTGAACTCTTGATTCTATGAGGGTGATCACCAAAAGTGTGTTGGCCCCCACCCATTCTATGTTTAGAGGTGTTGTTGGACAAGTGATGTAATTATGTTTGAGCTTTGAATCTTCTATGATTTATACTATTAAAGACTTCCCTTACTCCCTTCATACTTATTTATGCTCTCTCAATGTTGTTTACTTTGCTTCCGCAACCAAGGATGGTTAGGGGATAATGACATTCTTATCTATTGGGTCATGCCTCAACTAACAGAATGAGACCGCTCTCAACGTCCACTCGATACTAAGTCCTCCAATAGAATCTTTAAACATATGCTTAGTCAATCCATGACACTTTGAATCAGAAGTAGCAAATCATAAGAATAGTTTCAACCTAGGAACCTATAAGTGAGAATTGTCCTTTCATCTTGGCTACCTTCTTAAGCATCCTTTAGGGCAATTGTGAACATGCTTATATCATTGACAAATCATAACTTAAAAACGCATCCTTAATACCCAATCATCATCATAAATCATGCAAATCTTTACTTCAATCTAGGTGGGATAAGCTTTCAAATTTGTAAAACCATAACTCACAAAACCATGTATAAATCATTCAAATATACTCATCTAAAAAAAGATGTAATGTAGCCCATACATCATCATTAACAAAACTCATCATTGGGGTTATTATCAATAATTTAAATACATGTAAATACTTAGTAAAAACATCATAGGATGTCATTGAAATCATTTAATATCATAAAGTATCATAATGTCATCATTAAAATGCATATTTACTTGAATGAACTTAAAAAAAATGTAAAATACATTATGAAGCTCATATACGTTGGTAAGCTTGCGAAAAATGAACTTAAAGCCTTTGGGAAGAACTTTGAAACTCTAGACATGCCTTGACCCTTTCTAGAGAGAGTGTTTGCCTTAGAAATTTTAAAAATAAGGACGAATGAAAGGAATGGGAGTTCCTTGGGGTTAATATCTTATTTAGGTTTATTGGAATGCGAAAACCAACATAGCATAGGAATAGGATTTGCTAAAATGACAAGACTACCCTTCATTAAAACTGCGAATGAAGTTTACAAAAGCTCGATTATGGGCCGTGATTTGATCCATAGATCATAGTTTTTTTTTCCTATTAACTTTTTCTAAACATCAGAAACTGTCTTGCTGACCCTAAACTATGAAAGGCTTTTGGTGGTATATCTTTTGACCTATGACCCATAGTTGGACTCGTAAAGACCGTCAACACTTAGCCATTTCCTTAATAATTTTGGCCACATTCACGAAGGGAATCTATGGGCTTACATTGGTCTAGGGGTCATGTTGTTAATCGTAGGTCACTTTCTAGCAAACTCTAAGATTCCTTCCTGTTTGAGATTCCTATTTTCAACCCTATCTACAATCCATCACTCTTCTTATAGATAGTCATTGGATATGTGGGTTTCGCCATACTTGAAAACTTTTTCCCTTTCATGAAATTCATATTTAAGGATGACCATATTTGGATACAAAGTCTTCAAGAATGTCAACTCATCGAGCAATCCATTCAAATGGACGAATTAAGCAAACATCTTGCAAGTCTCTAAATATATTAACACATCAATATAAAATGACAAGAATGTAGATAAGATATGAACATAACTTTCAAATATGCCAGTAGGTAAGAAGATCAACATTTTTTAGATGAACCTTAAAATTTTAGTACATAACGGACTCTATCGAGTTCAAGTCGTGGATCAATATGGCATCACTTTCTTCAAACAATTCCCTTATGATTGTAAAAGATTTTCAATACATTAATTAGTCAATTGACATACTCATTTAATATTTATCACTTTCAATAGGTAATAACTAACAAAATAGATACAAAAAGAGAGCCTCGTTTGTACATGTCACACCCATCCTGGCAGGTTGACTGCCTTGCATTATAACTAACTTTAGAATTGGTAATGGCACAAACAAGCTTTTTAGTATGCATAATAGTTGTACATATATGCATTTAGATTGCAAAAAATCAAGAATCATCGCAAAAAACCTTTCCTACATGAATTGAAACACTAACAAGAACACACAATGGATTTCTATGATAAGAATCTGGACAGAACTTATCCTAAATTGCATCCATTATTTGAAAACCCTAACCACAAAATGTGGTTCCAACATCAACATAAAAGTTGTATATATGTTCCTTTAGGATGCAAAGAAGCAAGAATGATCACCAAATATAGCTCATATGTCAAGATATGCCTAAAATACTAACAATAATAGAAGGTGTCTCAAACAAAAAACTAGCCAGGACATTCATTGTGTTTGGTCCCCTATTTTAATCCCATACAAGTACATTTTAATTTTCCAACAAACGCAGCTATATACTATGAGATATCTAAAAATTATGAACAGTTACACACTTTTATAATAGAAGATAGTCAGTTACAAGTAGAAAGAGTGTTTCTTGAGTTTTTCTCAAAACGGCTAGTTCATTTCGTGATTTTTCTGATATGTACTTATATGAGGGAGTGTATAAGGTTCCTTTAATTCTTGGAACTGATTTACCTTTTGCCAGAATGTTATATTATATTAAAAAAGTAAACTTAGGTGGTGCCCAAATTTGTCACGACCCATACCTAGGGACTAGGAGTGACATGGAGAATGGGAACTTGAGAGTACCCAAACAAGACTCATAGCATCCAATATACACATTATCTGTTTGGAAGAACATCTTTAAACAATAAACACAAAGTTCTAAGGGAAATATAAGTATGAATCACCCTATGGGTATGTCAAAGGGATAGAGATTTGCATGGATTCACATAGAACATAACACATAAGAACTAAGTGGTAGGTAAGTATGACTCACGCTAAGGGGATAGAAGGGAGTTAGGGCTTTCAGCATTTGCACATCTTATCATGAACATATCATTATATCATCAATGTCAAGAGATAGCCATAATCATATTCTCTACAAGCAAAATGGCATAACACATATAATGTTTTACATAGAGTTTATATGATGACCAAAAATGCCTATGGGTCGTGGATTAGAATGGGAACCAAGACGTGTCCTGGGCTCACCCTCAAAGTAAAGACATAAGTGTAAATAGCACATTAGGTTGATAGAAGGTGGCTTATCATTGGATTATATGGCTCACCACAACCAACTCTCATAATCTAAGCTAAATATCAACAGTTGGATGAAGATAGTCGCTCGTCCCTACATGGTTAGATCATGTACAAAAAGTATGTGTTAGTACATTTGAATGCATTAAGTGTAGGGGTATGTGAATGCTTATGAACTTATTAACCTACAATAAATGTTAGGTGACAAGGGCACATATACAAAAAGAAGTATATAGGAAAGAATATAACATCAATATGCCATAAAATCGATGATGCATGAATGCTATAATGTTTCAACATATGGGATGAGTCCTTAACTGAAATCACTAATTCATGTAAGCAATTACATGAATTGCCTGATGATCAGCCTATCATCAGATGAGATTAGACTACTTGCCAAAGGTTCCCTACACCACACCTTACGAACTCATCTGTTCGGTGTGATGGCCACCTTCCTTATGAACTCACCTTTTCAGAAGGATTTCCATAAACATAATGATCCCTTAAAGGGACATAAACATGAACCTACGTTGTTAGGTAGTTATGGGACTTGAGAATATATATAAGGGTCCTTTGGGATATCCCTCCTCACATAATCTCGCTCGGTGCTACGCTATCATCCCACGAGAATATATATACGTATACAGGTTTCCAGAGAGGCATAAGTCCTTTCAAATTATTTCCATGCATAGTTGGACTTAGAAGCCAAACATACTTTATAATCATGCATAATTGTGCTAAAGAGCCTAATCATATTTCACATTCATGAATAAATGGGGTAAAGAGCCAAATCATACTTATGTGTAAACACCCATAATTTCTCAAAGAGTCAGATCATAGACATTATGTGATCATATGTCATGTCAGAGCCATACTTGTCTTGAAATCATAGTCATCAGCATATTGGGGTCTTCACCCACATCATAAACTTCATGAAAATCAATGTTCATACATGTATATGCCATGAATGATGACAAATAGCATGGGCAATAGTGTTTCATATTTGAAAAAATATTATAAGATGAAATCAAATTAAATTCCTGATGAAATTCAAAATAAAGCATATTAGGAATTACTCAAGCACAAATTCAACATGTAGATAGACATGCATATTAAAATCTTCACAATATCAATGCAACAAAATAATAAATAAAGTTTAAATCACTTTAAAAACATCAATTAAATATAGGCCATATCTCAATTTAATCAAATCAACACTAATTTAAAAGCCCATATTTAAAGTTAGCTAGAAATTCATAAATTAAGAAGTAAGAAGTCCTTGGGGTCTTCATGATTGAAACAATCATGAATAAATCCCACATATCGTAGATAACTATATGAAGAAAGAAGAAAATGATTTGAGAAGAAGTCCATCCTTGACTTTCCTTATTGAATCTTTAATGTCATCCCTGAGAGGAGTTCTTCGAATAGAGAAGCATGTAGAGTTCTTAGTGTAATGAATGACTTTAAATAGGATGAAAGACTATAGGTCTTTCTAGGGGTTGAGGATTGATTAGAAAGTCACAAACATCACTTAAAAATAACCAAATTATGAGAAACGAATTAATGACACGAGTATTAAAAAATGCCCAGGGGTCTTGTGGTAGAGCACCATATCTCGTGCAAAGGACCACGAATGTAGAAGGGTTATTAGTAAGGGTCTTTCGGAAGTTAGCCAAATTTTAGACCAAGGACGTTTTTATTGAAGGATTCCCAATTGATTCGAGGGTGCACTAATCATACAACGGTCCGTGCAAATGACCTATGTTCTGTGATGTTAATTTCATACTTAGAATCACATTTTAGGATGAGAGCTTCACAAAACACCCCATCAAGTGTCATGTAGATGTTACAATACCCCACCACCTCTCATGGAAGGTTGCACAACCCATACAGTTTCTCTTGGTGGCGACCTTAGCTAATTTCTATGCTTGAAGGCTAGGGAACATACCTAGGGCCCCTTGTACGGCCAATGGTGAGGAAGACAACTCGTAGGAGGTTCCCTGGAGGAACACCAAGCGTAAAATCCATTTTAAGCCACACAAAAGCACCTCGTGCGTCACAAACCTCCAAAACCTTTATTTTAAGCATTGATATGGTCTCATGAAGTCTAGGTCCTTAGAAAATTTTTATTTTTATTTTTTTTAAAATCGAACCTTGATTAATATTATTACACTTGTAAGCATATAAAATGTCATAAAACTAAACCAAAATACCCTATGACAGGGCCCCTCCTTTTTTCTTCTCTATGATTTAAGAAAATCAATTCCTATAACGACACAAGTACAAGTCAAAGAGTTGTGAAGTAGGGGCTGATTCTATCTCAAGGGAATAACTTTTTTAAAGTGGATACATCATTTATCTAATGGGGAAATTAAAGGGGAAATAAAATATAAAGTGACACTCGAATCCAATAAAGCATACACATCATAATCGTAAACCTTTTGACATACCAGTGACAACATTATGTGCCTCATCTACCTCTTGATCCCTTGAAGGGCACAAAATTGGTCACGACGTGGAACACTTACTATTTGGCTACATTGTTACCCTTGGCTGCATGAGCACCATTTCCTTGAGAATGACCATATCTATCCATAACAAGCACCCGTGTCTCTTAAGCATTTACCACCATGAACTTTCCTATAATTAATACACTTAGGAAAGGTTGGGCCATAATTTCATCTTTGAGCTTTGGAGTTCGTCACCCTATCACTGAACCATTAATTTGGAGAATTTGATGTTGCTTGCCTTCAAATTTGTGTCCTTGTTAGAAGAGACTGCCTCCACCACCCATAGCACCTTCGAACCCACTTTCACAACTAGCCCTCTTGGACTACCCACTATTTCTCTTCCTATGTTTCTCCTCTTTAAGTAGCTCATCATTTGCCATGAGTCGAGAAAAGTCCATTTCCCTAATGATCATGGCGGTGCAGTACTCTTCATTGACAAAGTCAGACATTCCCGACATCAATTTGTTCATTTTTGTCAGAGAATTGGTAAACCAAAGTGAAGAACATACTTTAATAGATTGTTGAATTTGAGGGAATACTCTTCATGCTCATGGAGCATTGTTTGAGGTTCATAAGTTCCATCATTTTTACCTCGCTTAGTACAATAGGGAAAATGCAGTTATGGCACGCAACTCTGAATTCCTCCTACGGAATCGTCTACCCTCTCCATCATATATTGGGTTAACCATATTTGTGAATGGCCTTTGAGTTGATAGGCTTACAAATTCTTGTTTCTCCTCCAAGCTTACCCCCATGATAAGTAGAAACTTATACACTACATCAATAAATTTTTAAGGATCTTCCTCCACTTTAGATCCATGGAACTCCGGAGGATAAATTTTGGTGAAGTCCCTAGCACTTGATGGTGAATAAAGAGAATAATGAGCTTGGGCCCCCTGGTTAACATTGTTGGCCATGACTTGTGCCAACAATTTGATGATATTCTGATATTCGGCATATTAACCCCTTTTTCATGGGGGAACATGTACGTCCGAAGGGACTTGGTCCTCATCGGGAAGAGGACCCCTATATGATATTCTTCTTGGCAGCATTATCTAGAAGCACAAAGGCCAATCATTAGATATACAACAACAACAAGATTATCCCAATGCCTCAAAAGCTCCCGCCCATTGCGGGGTAAGGGGAGGTCGAATGAATTCAGCCTGACCCCTATGTTTAAAAACATAGCGCGACTGTTTCTTGATGACCCATGATGATCATTGAAAGTTGCATTGACTAACTGCTACTTCACAATTGAAACAAGCGCAGACAATTTAAAGAGCCATTATGCTTTATTCTATCATACCCCAAAGCCAAAAAATAATGAATCTTTGGCTCCATCCGAGACTGATAGAAAATCGTTAGATATAGAAAGTCATAAAATAAGTTGTATGTCATGATAAAGATCATGAAGAAGCGCCATATCCTAAATGCCTCATAGACTCCTATTACTAGTTGTGGCACGATTCACAACCATGAAGAAGACTCTATTTGACATGGCATATTGGATTTCTAACGATCATTTTTAAAGTTAGTGTTATGATACTAACTTTCTAGGACCCAAGCCGAGGGCCTAGGTGTGACATAGTGAATAGAGAACCCAAGGGTACCCCAAATAAGCCTCAAAGCATATATAAGCACATCCTTGGTTAATGAAACACCCCAAAAATGTGCTTCAAAAATATCCATAATTGTAATATACATATATCTCAAAATTCGTGCATGATATCAAAAATGCAACTTCATATTCTCAATTAGGGGGCAGAATTGAGTAGGAAAAGGGTAAAATCTAGATTTTAGAGGACCCGTAGTTATAAATAAATTTATCTGATTTACAATTTCCAAAGAGCAATTATGCCCTGGACCCTACATGCTAGGGGTGCGAATCATTGTTAAATTTGCCTTTGCGTTGGATCTGCATCGTGGACCAGATACAGACCAGTGTTAATTTTTCCTATGTAGGTCAAGGGCACTGGGTTCATATCCTCATGCCCACTATGTGTAAAAACACCCATACTAAGCCATTTTTCAACTCTATATCACTCAAGACCCTAAAAACCACTGAAAGACGTAACCAAATATCTCACTCAAATTTCAAGGATTTCAAGCTTAACTTTGGAGCTCAAGAATTTTCTTCAAGCTCTAAGTTTTTTTCAAGCTCATCCCAAGAAGACTCAAGTTTGAGGTATGTGAGTTTTATCCATTGGGTCCTTTCACCCATAGATCCCAATCTTCCTTTTTATGAAAATTGCATGTTTTAAAGTTGTATCATCTATGGATTTCTCTTATTATGGATTTTGATTATAAATTATATTGGGGTTTTATGAAATATTAATTAATTACGCATTTCTATCTATATCAAAGCTTATATAATGAATTGGTTTTGTCTATTGAGACTATGCGTGTTTTGAGTTATGAAACTATGATCTATTATGAGATTTGATAATGAATTTCAAGGTACCCTACCATGAGTTTTTACTAAATGTTGGTGGGTTGATTTGCATTGAATTTCCTCATATTATTTCACTCTTGAATTGTATGGTTTTGAACAAGCATTATGTGTCACGACCCAAGCCTAGGGCCTAGATATGACACGATGAATTGGAATTGACGGGACACAAATAAGCCTCTTAGCGTATTAATCACACATCCTATGTGATGGAAGCAAAGTAAACAACAACAAGAGATATATAAAATGGGACGTAGGACTAAGGAGAGTCTTTGATATCATAAAAGCATAAAGAGTTAAGCTTATAACATAAATACATCATAATATTCAAGCAATATCCCTAAACTTAGAATGGAGTGGGGGCCAAGACACTTTTCGGGCTTACCCTCATAATGTCAAATGCTCAACATAAATAAGTCTTAGAGATAACTTGAGAAAGTAGATAATGTCCCCAAAATTGAGTACTCACCAAGCTTATCTTCAAATAGTCTCACTCACCACGTGGAGGATGATCAAGAGGAGCTCTAATCCATACATGGTGATATCATGTAGGCATAAAGTATGTGTTAGTACATTTGAATGTACTAAGTATGTAGCATATCATGTAAAACCACAAGCCAATATAGTTAAAATGCGTCGTAATAGGCAATAGATAAGCATAATCTTAATATGGTATGCATGATCAATGGTTGAAGAAAAACATGTTTATAAATCATTAATATTTCATAGGAAATAATACATGTGTGGGAGAAGACCACAACCGACATGGAATAAGACCTAACGAGATATAACTTGGAATCCTGATGATTACCCTTCATTGGTAAAGAGGTGGTTTACTTGCCAAGGTAAACCATACTTCATCTTATAGAAGCCCGTCCCATTTCAGAGAAGTAATCTTCATTATGGGAACCTATCCCAATTCGGAAAGGATTTCATGAGAAACTTGGCCTTATGGGAGCCCATCCCATTTCTGTAACAATTTCAAGAGAGTGCACTAAATGGATCCACTAGTATAACAAGGGTGTAACATAATCCTATGTTGGCATATAATTTGGGGAAAGGAATATGGATCTCTGAAGAAAGTCAACGCCAACATCCAATCTATAGGTTCTAAGTCTAATTCCATGCAATACTTGAGATAATCACATCTTTAGCAACTAATAATGAACATAGAATCATAACATGAGTAGCTGTTAAACATACTTGACCTCTAATTGTGAACCTAACTTGAAACATAATTATAGATCATAATCATACATGAACCCTTGCTTTAACATGAATGGCTCACAAGAGGTTAAATCTTGAAAATAGGGCATAATTTCATACTTGCATAATCATTGATAATTTCATGAGTTCATAACATACTTGATAGCCTATATTCATCATGAAGTCACTTGTAAATCATGTAAATAACTTGAGGATTTTTGACTTGACATTTTATCAAACATTTGGTGGGTGTGTAATGCTTGTTCAAAATTAACAACTCAATAGTAAAATTATGTGATAAAACTCAATTCAAACCAACACACCAACATATTGTAAACCGCTCATGTAAGATACCTTGAAATCCATCATCAAATCTCATAATTGACCATAGTTTCATAGCTCAAGTCATATATATTTTTAGTAGACAAAATCAACTCATAGTATAAGCTTAAGATAGATAGACATGTATATTTAATAAACATTTCATAAAACCACAACATATTTCATGCCTATAATCCATAATAAAAGGTACCCATAGATAATACAATTTAAGAACATGCAATTTTCATAAAAATGGGAAGATTGGGCTCCATGAGTGGAAGAAGCCAATGAATGAAACCCACATACCTCAAACTTGAATTTTCGTAATGTAGACTTGAAGAAGATTTTAAGCTTGAATAGAGTTCTTGAGATCCGAGATTATACTTAGGACACTTGAATTTGAATGAAATATTTGATTAAGTCTTCGAGAGGGTTTTGAGAGTGTCTTGAGTGATGTAGAGTTGAAAAATGGCTAAGTATAGGTGTTTTTATGCATAAAAGGAGCATGGGGCTAAGACCCCAATGCCTTAGTCCAAAACAGGAAAAATAATAAAGTGGTAACACTGCTTCGCGACAGGTCCACATCGCGGAGCCAACGCGAATGCCCACTAATTTTCAAAAAGTTGGCGAAAATCATTTTTCTCTACGGGTCTTGTAAATCTAAGTCATACGCAATTTTCACTCAATTTTGCCTCCTGATCAAGAATATGAATTCAAATTTTCAATATCACGCATGGATTTGAGATATATTTAAATTACAATTATGATCATTCCCGAAACATATTTTTGGGGTATTTCAATATCTCCCACTTGGGAATATTCATCCTCGTATGTTAAAGAAACGTACACAAGAGAAGTAATCATGAAAATTTTAGGCTGACATGAATTCAACAATGCATTTAAACACAATTCTTGAAAATCTCAACATGAATGTCAAAAATCACCTTAAACTTGTCAACATAAAAATGAAACTTAAGACTTGAAATCAATAAGGCACTTAAATTAGAACCATCAGCTTGAGTAAAGTGGAAGAGATATAGGTACCTCTTTCTCAGGTCTGCCTTGGCTTCCCATGTGGCAATTCGACTTGTTGGTTCCTCTAAAGGACCTTGATAGAAGCTATATCCTTGTTTCTCAATATCTTTACTTGCCTATCAAAAATGGTTATTAGGACCTCCTCATAGGTCAAATTATCTCCTACAAAACACGTACAACATCAAAGGGCACATGGCACTTGGGTACCACACATACTTTCTCAATATGGACATATGCAAGACCGGATAAACCTTGTCCATCTCCATAGGCAACTCCAACTCATATGCAACCTTACCTAATCTCCTTAAAACTTTATAAGGATCCATAAACCTTGGGCTTAACTTCCCCTTCTTGCCATTCTGAACCACACCCTTCATGGTGAGACCTTCAAATAGTCCCAAGCACCAACCTTAAACTCAATATCTCTCCTCCTCATATCATAATAGGACTTTGTCTACTTTGGGCTATTTAGAACTCTCTCTAGTCAACCTCATCTTCTCCAAGGCTTCGATAACTAAATTCGGACTTATTAAAGCCATTTCCACCACTTCAAACTACCTAACAAGGGATCTACAATGCCTACCATAAAGAACTTCAAAAGGAGCCATACCAATGCTTAAGTGGTAGCTATTGATGTAAGAAAACTCAATGAGTGGAAGATATTCATCCCAACTACCCTTAAGCTATAAAACATAAGCTGTAAGCATATCTTCAAGAATGTGGATAGTTCTCTCAGCTTGACCATCTTTTTGAGGACAAAAAGCCTGTTAAGCTTAACCTTGGTACTAATAGCTCTTTGGAAAGACCTTCAAAAGTGAAAAGTGAATTGAGCACTAGGATCTGAAATGATAGACAAAGGCACCCCATGTAGAGGTGGCATAATAAGACCAATATAAGCAACCCGCCCATAATTTTATGGGTTAGTTTCAATATGATTTAGAATTGGGCTAATTTTTAGCCCAATACAACTTAACCCATTATGAAATATTTTTGACCAAATCCCAATAATATTCTAACTTCAGCCTAGTGTATTATTTGTTTTGTATATGTTAATGTCAGTCTTAAATTAGGCAGGTCATAACCTAACCCAAATTTTAGCGCATTTGATCCCAGCCTATTTGAACCCAATTACATTTGGATGGGTCACTATCCAACCTGATATTTCATGCAACTCATTTTAACCTCCCCAATTTCAGCCCAGCTCGCCCATTGACATCTCTAACACCATGCAATCTAGCCAATTCATTAATATATGATATGGCATAATCTTCGGCACTATAAGTGGTTATGATCGGTAAGAAGTCAGCGACTTTGTCATTCTATCCACAACAACCTAAATAGAGTCAAAATAGTTTCTAGTCTTAGGCAACCCAACAAATAAATACATGTTGATCTCTTCCCACTTCCAAGTAAGAATCACAATCTCATGATCTAGGGCAAAAGCCTTTGATGTTCGGTCTTCAATTATTGGCAATTATTACATTCGGATATGAACTTGGCAATGTTGATCCTTATACCACCCTAATAATACACTTCCCTCAAGTCTATGTACATCTTTGTAGAACCAGGGTGAGTGGAATAGGATGATTTATGGGCCTTCTTCAAGATTAATTCTTTCAAATTATCCACATTTGACACACACAATCTACCTTTGTACCTAAAGGGCACCATCTACCCCTTGGGAGAAAACCTCCATTTTAACATCTCTCACCAAGGCCTTCAATTCTAACAAGATGGGGTCAAGATATTATTTTGCCTTTACCCCTTCAATCAAGGACGATTTAGAACAATTAACATCCACTACACCACCATTGTCAACCTCATCCAACCTAACCCCCAATCAAGCTAATCGATGAACTTCTCTAGCCACTTTTTTACCACCATCATCAATATGAGCTAGACTACCTATAGACACCCTACTAAGAGCATCGGCCACAATATTAACTTTGTTGGGGAGATAATGCACATTCATATCATAATCTTGAAGGAGGTCTAACCACTTTCTTTGTCTCAAGTTAAGGTTTTTTTAGGTGAAAACAGAATTGAGACACTTGTGGTCGGTAAACACATCAACATGAAACCCATATAAGTAGTGATGTCAAATTTTCAATGCAAATACCACAATCATCAATTCAAGACCATGGGTGGGATAATTCCTCTCATGCAACTTATGTTGTCTAGAGGCATACGCTATCACCTTACCACTTTGCATCAAAACACACTACAAACAAATCCTTGAGGCATCATAATATATCACAAATCCTTCCAACCTTTCCGATAGAGCCAACATAGAAGTGAAAACAAGCTTATCTTTCAAAGTTTGAAAAGTCTATTCACACGCATTGGTCTACACAAATTTTGCATTCTTTTGGTTCAACTTAGTCATAAGATAAGCAAATTGAGGAGAAACCATTTACAAACCTTCGATATAATCCTGCCAAATCCTAGAAGCTTCTAATGTTCGATGGAGTCAAAGTCTAGGCCAATCGCCTCCATCTTCTTAGGATTCACCTTAATATCATTACCCGACGCCACATGTCCCAAAAATACAACCTCTTTCAACAAAAATTCACATTTTTCATATTTAGCATACAACCTCTCCTCTTTCAAGATCTACAATACCAACCTCAAGTGATCCATATGCTCCTCCTTACTATGAGAATAAATCAAGATATCATCAATAGAAACCACCATAAACAAGTCAAGGTAGGGTTTAAAGACCCTATTTATAAGATCCATAAATATAGCTGGTGCATTAGTCAACCCAACTTAAAGTGCCCATACCTAGTCCAAAAAGCTGTCTTAGGAAGCCTCACTTTCACTTGGTGATACCCAGACCAAAGATCAATCTTAGAAAAGTGACTATCCCCTTAAAGTTGATGAAAAAGGTCCTCAATTCTTGGTAGTGGGTACTTGTTCTTTATGGTGACTCTATTAAGTTGTCGGTAATCAATGCACATCCTATGAAAACTATCCTTCTTGTTTACAAACAACACCAGTGCACCCCAAGGTAACTTACTAGGCCTTTTAAAACTCTTTTCCAACAAATGCCTCAATTGCTCCTTCAACATCTTTAACTTCGCCAGGCCATATGGTAAGGGGGAATAGAAATGGATTTAGTATCGGGAGGGAGGTCTATAACAAAATCTATCTCTATTTAGGGAGGAACAACGAGAAATTTATCAAGAAAGACATCAAGAAAATCATTAACTAGCAGAATTGATTCAATAGGAAGGACTTAGCACTCCACAACCCTAACCCTTACAAGATGATAAAGACAACCCTTAGAAATCAACTTTTAAGTTTTAAGAAAAGAAATGAATCTACCATTAACCACCACATTATGACTTTCCCACTCAAGGAAGGGCTCATTAGGGAATTCGTATTTAAGCCTATAGGTTCTACAATCAATAAAAGCATAGTATGGATGCAACCAATCCATCCCAAGAATGACATAAAAATTGACGATATCTAATTCAACAATATCACAAGGCAAGCTTTTATGCAAGATGAATACGGGACAATTTCTATAGAGTATTCTGGAAATAATGGACTCACCAATGGTGATAGACAATTCATAAGGTTCATACAATAATTTGGGACTAATAAGAAGATTTTTGATAACAAAAGGAGTAATAAAAGAAAGTGTGGCACCTAGGTCTATTAATTCATACACATCAAAATCATAAACCTTTAACATACTAGTAATAACATCGAGTACCTCATCAAATCCTTGCCTTCCTTGAAGAGAATAGAATCTTTTGTTGCCTTGGTGTACCCCCTTGTTAGCCTCCTCTCACCCTTTGACCAGCATTTGTACCTTGGCCTTGTGGGTGACTATCTCTACCTTTGTTTTGTGTATGATGATAATCAATAACTTTGTGGAAACTTCACCACAATCAAAGCAAGCATTTCAATTTCTTAAACAAGGACCATTGTGATTGTTTTCACAGACTGGGCATCTAGGCTATACCATTCATATATTACTACCTTGGAATCTTTGATTAAGCACTCTATCATTGGCAAACCTCCATTTTGAAGCATTAGATGACACTTAGCCTTGGAATTTGTGGCCTTGAAGAAGTCATCCACCCTTAGAACCTTGGAACCCACCTTCAAATTGAGCCCTCTTGTATGGACCAACCCTTCTCTTTCTAAGCTTCTTGCCCTCTAGTTGCTCAGCATATGTCATGAGCCAAGATAAATCCATGTACCTGACTAGCATAGTGGTATGACACTTCTCATTGACCAAATTAGATACATCCGACACAAATTTGTTCATCCTTGACCTAGGCTCGGCAAATAATTGTGGCCATACTTAGAGAGTTGGTCAAATTGGAGGCTATACTCCCTCAAACTTATGGACCTTTTCTTAAGGTTCATAAATGCCATCATCTTCGCCTCCCCTTAGCTTAATAGGAAAGAACTCAATGAGAAATGCGACTTTGAACTCTTACAAAGAGATAGTATCTCCATTCCCCTTCTCTATCTTTCATTGGGTGAACCAAATTTGAGCCACCCCTTTGAGTTGGTAACCTGCTAACTTTGTGTTTTCTTATAAAGTAACCCCCAAAATGGACAACACCTTATATACCTCATCGATGAATTCTTGGGGATTCTTATCTACCTTAGACCCATAGAACTCCGGTGGATTCTTCCTTGTAGAGTCCCTCACCCTTGAGGCCAGAGTAGGAGCATAGGGGTTGTGACCCATTGGTTGATTTGGTTGGTCATAGAATGGGCCACCATTGCAATAGCATCTTAGAATTCTTCTTGGCCTACCCACCCTTCTTGAGAAGCATGAGGAGTGGGAGAAGTCGGTTGCTCCTCGGGTGTATGGGCTCTTCTTTCTCTCGAAATTGGCATGATCTAGAATAACAAAGAACATTTATTAGGAAAAAACTTACCGCAACTTCTTTAGCATGACATAGATCATGAAGAAGGGAAACACTTTCTAAAATGCCTTATCTTACTCATAATTATGATGTGCTTCACAACAATGAATAAGACTCTAATCGATGTGGTGTATTGGATTTCGAGGACTATTAAAAACCTAGTACTCTGATACAAAGTTTTTCACGATCTAAGCCTAAGGCATAGACATAAAATGATGAATGGAACCTAAAGGGACCTAAACAAGCCTCTTAGCATATCAATCACATATCCTTGGTCGCGAAAGCAGAGTAAACAACAACAAGTGATATATAAAATGGGTAGTAGGACTAAAGGAAGTTTTTGATATCATAAAAGAATAAAGAGTCAAACTTATAGTATAAATATATAATAATATTCGAACAACTATGGTTTGAAGGTGTAATGACATATGACATATCAACTAAGCAGAATTTTATTATGCATGCTTCTTTAATATGGACTATTAATGATTTTCCTGCATAAGGTATATTGTCTAATTGGATGCCTGCTGGAGAGCTTGCTTGTCCTCATTGTATGGAATATAGTAAGTCTTTTATCCTAAAGCATGGTAGGAAAATTAATGGTTTGTTATCATCATCAATTCTTGCCAATGGATCACAAGTATAGGAATATGAACCATGCATTCAGAAAAAATTGGGTTGAAAATGACTCCCCACCTCCATCATTGATAGGCAATAAAATTTAGGAGAGAATTTCTTATCTGCCTAAAGTTACACATTGTCCCACACATTTTAGACTTCCTAGATATGGCGTTAAACATAACTGGACCAAACAAAGCATATTTTGGGAGTTGCCATATTGGAAGGATAATCTTTGTGACACAATCTTGATGTGATGGATATTGAAAAAAATTATTTTGACAAATTTTTTAACACGATGATGGGTGTCAAGGGGAAGACAAAAGACAACCTAAAAGCTAGATTTTACTTAAAGGAACATTGCAAAAGGAAATTGTGATTGCAGCAACTAGTAAATGGCAAAATTGGCAAGCTCAAAGCTAGCTTTCCATTCACAATGGATGAGAAACGTGAAATATGTGAGTGGGAGAAAAATATGAGGATCCTAGAAGGATATGCATCAAATTTAGGCAAGGAGATAGATTTGAATAAAGGAAAGTTGATAGGTATGAAAAGTCATGATTGTCATATATTCGTGGAAACTTTGATTCCTATAGCACTTTTAGCAATTTACCTAAAAGAATATGAAAGCCAATTAGAGAGATAACTCTTTTTTAAAAAGATTTTATGTTTTGGTTAGTTGTAGGAAAGTAGTTTAGACATAATGGAAGAAAATATTTATGTTATTATTATTAAGCTGGAGAAAAGCTTTTCATGTGGCTTCTTCGATGTGATGGAGCATCCTTCGATCTATGTTGTACAAGAAGCCCAACTTGGTGGTCCTGTTCATCATGGTGGATGTATCCATTTGAAAACTAATGATTATTCTTATATAAGTAATTAAATCTTTGTATAATCTAATCATTTATTAACATATTTGCATGCTTACATACATATAGAAAAATAGGAGGCTGCAAACAATCAATTAAGCAGAGGGGACTAATCGAAAGATCAATTGTGCAAGCTCATATTGCCAGAGAAATTAGTGATCGTTACTGCTTTTACTTTGATAATGAAGTCCCATGTAGGAGTAATAGGCCAAATCGCAATAATGAGGGTGATAGTGATTCTATGTTTTCACCTATTTCGATTTTTAATCAAAGTGAATGGGGATCTAAAAGGTATGAAAGATGAAGCCTAACTTTATGGAATATCAATCAACTATGACCCATATTTTGCTCAATTGTCCCCAAATTCAGTCACACCTTGAGTAAGTGTTAAATTATGTTATCAAATTACAAAGTTAAAAATTGAGTACTAAGTCAAAAAAAAAAGTATGTGTCAATAACAACTTATTTGTAAGCACATGGGCAACGAAACTATATCTACAAGATTTTCAACATGTTCAAAGAGATATGTAAGTGTGAAAGTTTAAACATATTGAATTTATAAGTATAATGAATTCATTTTATGTCATTGTATTATCATGAATACAATCTGTAGGTTTGTGATGAATACTCAAATGTCGAACATTCACCATTTGTGAGAGAGATCGCACTCGGGCCTGATGCTCAAATTCATACACTTAATAAGTACTGTGTGAATCATTTTAAATTTCAAACTGAGAAAGTTTCTATGTATAAGAAAATTAATATCAGTGGTGTATATGTTCAAGGTGATATCGGCGGTAATGGCCATACTATTAAATATTTTGGTGTCATTCAAGAGATTATTGAACTAAGATATTTAGGTTAGCCTAAGCAAAAGATCATATTATTTTAGTGTAAGTGGTTTGATCTATCACAAAGAGGAACAAGGGTTGACCAACAACATAACATTATTGAAGTTAAACACACCAGTCGATACACAAGTTATGATCCTTTTATCATTGCCCAAAATGCTAAGCAAGTCTATTATGCTCCATATCCATTACGTAGAAATAAGGTTGATTATGGGGTTGTTATTATGATAAATCTTGTGGGAAGAATAGAAATTCAGAATGTGTTAGATGTGGTGTACTAAAATGATGTTGCACTTGTTCAACAACAAGTTGATGTTGAGTTGAAAATCACACTAGGCCATCCTAAACACATACTAAAAGAGTTTTCTGATGATGACCATGTAATGCCAAACATTGAGGAAGAAGTTAACGAGGAATATGAATCATTTGAGGAGAAGGAAGGGGATGACAATGAATATGAAATAACTAAGGAGGATGAATGGAAAGATGATGAAAATGGAACATGTGAGGAGAAATAGAGTGATACATTATAACTAGTATGTACATTGTTTATTGTGCTAACATTAAATTTATTTAAATATTTTTTATATATCATATTATTACTTTATATACAAATGTCATTTGGTGATGATGGTGATAGACCTCGAGATTATCTAAGGGCAAGCAGTTCTAGTAGGAGTAGAAAGAAAAAGTATAGGACACCTATTGATCCTAAGGATATACCAGGCCATATTTCTTCTACCCTGGATCCATGGCCCCACAGCTACTGCTCCCACCATTGAGGTTGTGCCATTTAGGACTATGGATCATTTGATTTACCATAGTCAGTTTTGAAGATCACGTGACGCTTCTTCTTATTTACATCCTAGGTTCACTTCATATGACCAGACTACCCAGCTACCTCCAGTGAGTGTTCCACGACCTCACAGATTGTCATCTTTGGGTACTCCATCTCTCAGTATTCAGTTTCCCTTATCTTAGTCTCCTCACCTATTATACCTCAAACTCAGATATTCTAGTTCTGAGACTGTCACTCCTCCATTGACTCAACATTATGTACATCCTTCGTCTCCAACTCCACCTGCTTCTGCTTCTACTCCCGAGGAAGCACAAGATATCACTCAGCTAGCTCCTAGCCAGCGGGATAGGATTGGAGAGTTATGATAGTACCTGATGGAGCATCGTCAGTTTGTTCTTTTATTTATTTATTTTTGACTACATTACTAAAATATTCATGAACAAATATGTTTATTATATGTATTGATGGTGGCATCCACTGAAGGAGCTACCAAGGCCCTACCGGAGAGTTTTAGGAGGCTGTTTAATGAGCCCTATCAATCTTGGGGAGAGATTCCAAACAAAATTCATCAGGCAATATTTAATGAGCTTTAGGTATATAAGCTTACATATTTATTTTAAGTTAAGTGTAATATTTATAGTATACCTTATCTAACTAATTCTTTAAGACTCTTCTTTATTTTTCCAGACATTATGTACTTGGGAGGAAAAGTACAATAGTGTCATTGCGACCATACTTGAGAAAAAGGCGAGCTCTAGACTATCTAGTAGCGCAAGAAAACACGAAATGATGGAAAACTTTCGGATTAGTTGCATCCACACATATATGAAGAATTGTGTCGGTATTGAGACACCGATGAATTTAAAACTTTGTCTGACCAACCCAAAAAGGCTAGAGGGAGTCTAAAGGATGCTCGCTGCATACCAAAGGTGCAAAGAGTGATGGGACTACTTTGAGGGAGATGGTAATATTTTTAAATTTAAAGCTTAAATTCATAATTTAAATATATTATTTAATTAAATATTATTTTATTAATTATATTATTAAATATTTATAGGAGGAAGAATTGGAATGTGTTCCATTTCAGCATAAGGTTTTTAAGAAGACTTATGTCAGAAAGAAGGATGACGAGTCAGAGCCGGATATATGGGTCGAAGAAAAGTCCGAATGATCCTACGTAAGCTGCTAAGACAACTTCTATATGTATGTAGAATGTTTTTGTTCTAACTTTTATTTTTCATATATATATATATATATATATATATATATATATATATATATATATATATATATTTTTGTTAT
>JAOTQJ010159880.1:0-28364 GCA_025642045.1 Solanum sejunctum | reverse complement strand
TAAAGATTCAGTATAAGTGGTTGTCGCGGTGTCCTATCGGCACCATTCACGGCCCCTGGGTTGGGTCGTGACAGAAGGTTATCATAACATAAGAAGATTTTCTTTTCAACCGGTTTAGTCGAACTACAAGTAGCCTGATTCATGAGTCTAAGGATATGTATGATGGTTTAATTTTGAAAACTCGACTATATTCTAACATTTTCTCTCAAAATTTCTCCATAATTTGATATTGAATAGCTCTTGAAATCTTTCAAAATCATGCGCAAAATCAATCATTTTGAACTAAAAGCAGCCTGAATTCTCATATAGCCTGAGATATGTAGGAAACCCAAAATCAGGGACTGGCCGGCCATAAGTTTCCAAAGTCTGCGCCAAGAACCTTTCAAAAGATGATGATGTGGTCGGCTAAAAAATTGAATTTGTCAAGTTTCTTTTTTCATGATCTCTTTCATCGATCATGTCCAAAGAAAGGGACAGTTGTTGACATCCAATTTTTACCCTCTATAGAATAAATTGATTATCGAGGTTTTAATTTGGACAATTCAAAACAACTTTTTGAAATTGCAAAAAATATTTTCCCAGATAAATTTTATCTTTCTTTTTAAGAGTTATTATTTTGTGATTAATTTAATTATTTTATATTGTTAATTCTTGAAATCTCTTCAATTAATTTGTATTAAGTCTTCATAGTCAAATTAGACAAACTAATGCGATGTGATTACATTTAATTAGCCAAACTTGTAATTGAATTGGTCAAATTTCAAAATGATGCCACTACCCATTTAACCCTTTTTTCATATCAGTCTCTTTTGTACTAAAAATTAGTCCAAGTACCCAAATATCCAGCCAAAATGGTTTATTTTCAACATTTTTTTGGCGTGCATAATTCCTAATTCTTTTTCTTTTAATTCATTCACGTGCAAATATTACTCCACTATCTGTTTCTTCAATCAACCATTACTCTCTATATCATTTTCTTCTCCAATCAACCAACAACTCATAAATTCCTCCAATGCTCTCTTTGACAAAGCTGACAAAGTTTAATGCCCGTAACCCATCTCACTTCATGCGTGCTTTCTTCCTCAGAACCATCAACAACTCACGTGCTTCCTTGTCCAAAGAAGAAGTTTGAAATTAAAATTCCCAACACTAATCCCAAGATTGAGTACTTCATCTACCCCTTGCCTCCCTTGGAGAGCATAGAACCAATTGTTCCTTGGGACACCACTTTGTTGGCCTCCTCTCTCCAAATGAACCGCAATTGCACCCTAGCCTTGTGGACGAACATCCTTACCCTTATTTTGATTATGAGGACAATCAACCTTCTTGTGACCCACTTTCACACAATTATAACAAGCATTAGTATCCCTCAAACATGGGCCACCATGGCCTCTACCACATCTTGACCACATAGGTCTAGGCACCACACCACCACCTCTTTAGTGCCTTGGGTAGTCATTAGCAAATATTGCACCAGGAACATGAGAATACCCTTGGCCTTGGCGAAATTGGCCAACCTTAGGACCTTGGGACTTACCATCAAAACGATCCCTCTTGGCCTGACCACTTCTCCTCTTTCTTAAGTTTTCCCCCTCCAATTGTTTTGCATAAGTCATTAGGTGGGATAAATCCATGTTGCTAATCAACATAGCAGCATGATACCTATCATTTACCAAATCGGATACACCCATCATAAACTTATTCATTCTAGACCTCCAGTCGGCAATCAAGTGTGGAGCATGTTTAGAGAGTTGGTTGAGCTTGAGGGCATACTCCCTCATACTCATAGATCCTTGCTTCACATTTATGATCTCCATCATTTTGGATACCCTAAGCTAAAGAGAAAAGAACCAGTTGAGAAAAGTCGCCTTAAACTCCTCCTAAAGAATCACATTGTTTTTCTTCTTCTCCTCCTTCCATTAAGTATACCATATTTGGTCCACCCACTTGAGTTAGTAAGCCGCCAACTCCGCCTTCTCTTCTGATCTAACACATATAATTGACAACACTTTGTACATCTTATTGATAAATTCTTAAGGGTCCTCATCCAATTTTGACACATAGAACTCTGGTGGGTTCATACTCATAAAGTCTCTCACCTAAGATGCCAGAGTAGGAGTATGAGGGTCTAGGGCCCCTTGATTAACTTGATTAGTCATGGCTTGAGCTAGCAAAGTGAGAGTATCCTGCAGCTCTCCATGAGTCGATTCTTCCTCGGGTGTGCGGGACCTTCTTTATCTTGTGTTAGGCATGATCTAAAATGGCAAAGAACATCCGTTAGAGGGGAAAAATCCTTGTTATTGAAAAAAAATGACTTTGGTTTCGAAAACTTGATTTATTACTTAATTGTTTTAAGTAAACCAAATTTTCAAAAGTAAACTGAATCGCCACCTAATTTTAAGTAAAATTCAAAAAACATTAAATCATTTTACAAAGATTTGAACAGAAAAAAGATCCTTTTAAAATCCAAAGAAAAATATTTGGATTCACATTTCCACTTTGAGAAGGTTTTGCGCACTCGAAATGGCCGCTAACACGCTGTTATCGAACGATTATGTTATTTTGATTAACGTTAAAAATTTGATTTAAAAGATTAAAAGAAAACCTAAAGCATATTTAAAAATTCTAAAAGAAAAACTCAATGATATTCTTTGATTAATTCAACTAAATGTCAAAAAATATTTTTTATTATTATTTGTTAAAAGACTTAATAAATTTTATTTCAACATGTTAGGGAATTCAATTAGATTGAAACTAAATTAAAGTTAGAGATAAAAATACAACAAATGTTTCAAAATAAGTAACAAAACACAACAAAGTAATTAAAATAATAATTTGGGCTTGGAAGGCCCAAATTTAAATCCTGTCCTAATTCTAAAGATTGGGCTTGCCTAGCCCATTAGCTCCTTGCTCCTGTTGTTTTTCAGCTTTAAGTCCCATTCCTCATTATATAACCAATGTAAACTTGACGTACACGGCTTCTATACTAGCCTATATGACCTATATGTCAACCTCCACTTGACTCGAATAAATACAAGCTGACTCAAAAAGAAACAAGGGCCTCGATGGCCCATTGAAAATGTAACAATGGATAGAGGAGTCCTAATGGACTCATGAACGAGGTTCATACAACAAAGAAAACGAATTAAATTAGTATATGAACAAAGATCTCACTGAAATACAAGCAATTCTAAAAATATGATTTATTGCCTGGAAGCTTTAATCAAGACATAGCAAATATTTAGAATGTTAACAAGTGATGAAAAATGTTATAGTGCCAAATTTTGAATAGATAAGACCAAGTAAATATACTTTAAACTGAATCGAACTCATGATTAAGAAATTCTCATTCTTAATAGACAAGAATATGATCAGATGATGAGGCAAAAATGTGACAACCAAGGGATGAAGAGTCAAATGAACATAGCCACACATTTCATAAAAAGTACAGTTGTATATACAATCCAAAAATCAAAGAAATTGTTGACAATCGACCAAGACTTAAAAGATTATAGAGTTTGAAATTTTATAAAATTTCATAAACGTAAACCACATGACACATTAGACAAGAAGAGCTATTAACCCGAAAAGAAAAAAACAAATATGAGAGGACATTAAGTCAAGGGATAATGAAAAACAACATATAACATTTGAACTAAACATTTTGATCTTCTGGTAACATAAAGACTGAACAGATTTAAACAAAACCAGTGAAACTCATTCCAAGAAAAATCTTATTTAAAACTAGAGCAATAATGGACCAACAATATCATTTCTACAACAACTACTTCATGATAAGCACGGACAAACAACAAATAAAATCATATTTTCCCTTCAATGCAACTTAAAATAAGTTTAATGAGAAAACTTAATCATGCAGTCAAAGAAGAGACTTTAAAATCAAGAAAAGACTAGTGGAAGAAGACCAAGAAACACTTACGCAGAAAGAAAACAAACCTACAATAAACAACTAAATCTGCAGTACTTGGTGAAGTAGACCTACGCAGTAGTAACAGGAAGTATCATCCACACCTTAGTAAACATTATAGAGAAATAACGAATATATTCCTAATGTTAAAGAACATATCTAAAGCACCCAATCAGCTATAAAAGGAGAAAAGATATCCTTGTCAAGAAAGTGTGATAGTACATTCATAAACTGGGTTAACATAAAAACTAACGACAATATTGGCTTTTACAAAGAACAACCATCTTTGAAGTATCAAGATTACATAATTTCCATGAGCTTTAACCCATAACAAATGCACATCAAGTGACTTCTGCATATGACTAAATGACTCATAAATACATGAACGAGGAAACTAATACAATTGTTACTAGACTCCACATTAGACAGGAAATTAGGTAGATTTAAAGTCAAACAATATATAATTTGAAACATACATGTAAATCATCAATTTAAGAAGAAGGTTAGTCAAAAAGGATCTTCTAAAACTTTCAAACAGATGCTAACAACACAAGGTGACTGTGACTAAACATTTTACCACATAAAGGGAGAAACCAAAACTATTGCAATTGGATGCTTCATGTTAACACGAACAGTTCACTAGGAAACATATGTTAGGCCCAAAACAAGTTCTAAACATTCTGTAGCAATGGAATACTAACAAACTAGCAATTAGATTAACAAACTGAAATTCTATTTACCCTGAGACATTGAAAAGAAGCCAGACTTCAACGTCTAAGTGTCCCAACATGCTAGAATGAAATTGTGGCATACCATATAATTATTTAGAAGTGATACAGCCTTATTAACTCAATAGAAGCTTGGTCTTATTCATAAAAATGTAAACAAAAAATATACCCATATTTTCTTTACAGTACCCTTCTGATGCAGCATTTTGACCAATAAATACAAGAACAGTCTCTACTGAAGCATGGTCAGTAATCAAGCTAAAACATTGAGATAAAATGCTACGATGCCATAATGACGAATGACCAAAACATAACAGAGTTAGGGATATTTTCAAAGTAATATCACTACTTAACTCTTTGTTCAACTGACTCAGTAAGAAATAAACCCCAAAAAACCACTATTATGGATACCACAGTCAGACAACTCATATATCATTAAAAAGAGAAAACCATAAAACATAAATGAGGAAGTTACCTCTTTAAGGGTAGAAAACTGAGACGTCAATGAGCTACCAGAATCCCTCACCACCAAAACAGAATCTTGGACAACCTTCCTTGATTCTAAGGAACCTCTAATTTCGTTAAGAAACTCCAAAATCGATTGACATCTCTTGAAACTTACTTGTTTTTTCTAGATTAAGAAAAGGCCCATTGTGTACTTTTGAGCTTAATTACTGTTCTCCCAAAATGATGATGAACAAAGGATTTATATAGGAAAAATCTAGGGTTCGAAACAACGGAAATTGTCAGCTTTGTCAAAGGGAGTGTGATTACCCTAGATTTTCCCTACATAAATCCTTTGTTCATCATCATTTTGGGAGAATCGTGATTACCGTCAAAAGCATACATTGGGCCTTTTTTAAATTCAGAAAAAATAATAAAGATTCAGTCCCTTTAAACGAGTTTCAAGAGATTTCAATTAATTTTGGAGTTTCTTTTTGAAATCAGAGATTCTTTAGAATCATGGAAGGTTGTCCAAGATTCTGTTTTGATAGTGAGTGATTCTGTAGCTCATTGATGTCTCAGTTTTCTATCCTTAAAGAGTAACTTCCTTATTCATGTTTTATGGTCTTCTCTTTTTAATGATATATGAGTTGTCTGACTGTGGTAACCATAATAGTTATTTTTTGGGGGTTTATTTCTAACCGAGTCAGTTGAACCAAGAGTTAAGTGGTGATATTACTTTGAAAATATCCCTGGCTCTATTATATTTTGGTCGTTCGTCATTATGGCATCATAGCATTTTATCTCAATGTTTTAGCTTGGTTACTGACCATGCCTCAATAGAGGCTGTTCTTATATTTATTGGTCGAAATGCTACATCAGAAGGGTACTGTAAAAAAATATGAGTATATTCTCTGTTTACATTTTTATGAACAAGGCCTAGCTTCTATTAAGCTAATAAGGCTGTATCACTTCTAAATAATTATATGGTATGCCTCATTTTCATTCTAGCATGTTAGGACACTTATATGTTGAAGTATGGCCTCTTTTCAATGTCTCAAAAGGGTAAATAGAATTTTAGTTTGATAATCTAATTGCTGGTTTATTTCTATTCCATTGCTAAATAATGAATAAAACTTGTTTTGGGCCTAAAATATGTTTTCTAGTGAACTGTTCATGTTATCGTCAAACATCCAATTGCAATAGTTTCGTTTTCTCCCTTTATGTGGCAAAATGTTTAGTCACAGTCACCTTGTGTTGTTAGCATCTGTTTGAAAGTTTTTGAAGATCCCTTTTGATAAACCTTCCTCTTAAATTGACGGTTTACATGTATGTTTCAAATTATAAGTTGTTTGACTTTAAATCTGTCTAATTTTCTGTCTAATGTAGAGTCTAGCAACAATTGTATTAGTTTTCTCATTCATGTACTTGTGATTCATTTAGTCATATATAGAAGTCACTTGATGTGCATTTGTTATGGGTTAAAGCTCATGGAAATCATGTAATCTTGATTCTCCAAATCTGTTTGTTCTTTGTAAAAGTCAATACTATTGTTAATTTTCATGTTAACCTAGTTTATGAATGTAATATCACACTTTTTTGATAAGGATATTTTTCCTCCTTCTATAGCTAATTGAGTGCTTTAGATATGTACTTTAGCATTAGGAAGATATTCGTTCTTTATTTATAATCTTTATTAAGGTATGGATGATACTTCCTGTTACTACAACATAGGTCTACTTCACCAAGTACTGCAGATTTAGTTGTTTATTGTGGGTTTGTTTTCTTTCTGCATAACTGTTTCTTGGTCTTCTTCCACTAGTCTTTTCCACTATTTATTTTATCCTATTCTTATGGTTATCTTAAGCTATTTTAAGTCAAAATGTCTGTTGGATGTTTCTACTATTTTATAAAGTCATTACACTCATTAGTTGGTACACTATCTCTATTTCTTGGGTATCTATCATTTGTTATACTTCAAGTTTGTCATGTATCAGTCAAGTGTATCTTGGTTTTCTTTCTTGAACATCATTATGTATAGTCTAAAAAATGAACTGACTTTATTTTAGTCCATTATGCCTTTTCTTTGTTTTAAAGTCTCTTCTTTGACTGCATGATTAAGTTTGCTCATTAAGCTTATTTTAAGTTGCATTGAAGGGAAAATATGATTTTATTTGTTGTTTGTCTGTGCTTATCATGAAGTAGCTGCTGTAGAAATGATATTGTTGGTCCATTATTGCTCCAGTTTTAAATAAGATTTTTCTTGGAATGAGTTTCACTGATTTTGTTTAAATTTGTCCAGTCTTTATGTTACCAGAAGATCAAAATATTTAGTTCAAATGTTATATGTTATTTTCCATTATCCCTTGACTTAATGTCTTCTCATATTTGTTTTTCCTTTTCCGGTTAATAGCTCTTCTTGTCTAATGTGTCATGTGGTTTAAGCTTTATGAAATTTTATAAAATTTCAAGCTCTATAATCATTTAAGTCTTGGTTGATTGTCAACATTTTCTCTAATTTCTGGATTGTATATACAACTGTACTTTTTATGAAATGTATGTTGTATTCATTTGATTCTTCATCCATCGGTTGTCACATTTTTGCCTCATCATCTGATCATATTCTTCTTTATGAGGATTTCTTAATCATGAGTTCGATCCAGTTCAAAGTATGTTTACTTGGTCTTATCTATTCAAAATTTGGCACTATAACATTTTCCATCGCTTGTTAACATTCTGAAAATTTGCTATGACTTGATTAAAGCTTCCAGGCAATAAATCATATTTTTGGAATTACTTGTATTTCAATTAGATTTTTGTTAATATACTAATTTAATTCCTTTTATTTGTTGCATGAAGCTCGTTCATGAGTCCATTAGGACTCCTCTATCCACTATTATATTTTCAATGGGCCATAGAGGCCCTAGTTTCTTTTGAGTCAACTTGGATTTATTTGAGTCAAGTGGAGGTTGATATATAGGTCATATGGGCTAGTATACAAGCCATGCACGTCAAGTATACATTAGTGTAATGAGACTTAAAGCCGAAAAGCAATAGCAACAAGGAGTTAATGGGCTAGGTAGGCCCAATCTTTAGAATTTGGATAGGATTTGAATATGGGCCTTCCAAGCCCAAATTATTATTTTAATTCCTTTCTTGTGTTTTGTTAATTATTTTGAAATATTTGTTCGATGTCTATCTCTAACTTTAATTTAGTATCAATATAATTGAATTCCCCAACATGCTGAAGCCAAATTTATTAAGTCTTTTAAAAAAATAATAATAAAAATAATTTTTGACATTTAGTTTAATTAGTCAAAGAATATCATTGAGTTTACTTTCTTTTTAGAATTTTCAAATATGTTTTAGGTTTTCTTTTAATCCTTTAAATCAAATTTTTAACGTTAGTCAAAATTACCTAATAGTCGAATAACCACGTGTTAGCAGTCATTTCAAGTGCGTAAAATCTTCTTGAAGTAGATATGTGAACCCAAACATTTTTCTTTGGATTTTAAAAGGAACTTTTTTCTGTTCAAATATTTTTAAAATGATTTAATGGTTTCCTAATTTTTCCTTAAAATTAGGTGGCGACTCAGTTTATTTTTGAAAATTTGGTTTACTTAAAACAGTTAAGTAATAAATCAAGTTTTCAAAACCCAAGTCATTTTTTTTCAATAACACGGATTTTTCCCCTCTAACGGATGTTCTTTGCCATTTTTACATCATGCCTAACATAAGAGGAAGAAGAGACCGCACACCCGAGTAACAACCGGCTCATAGAGAGCTCTAGGATACTCTCACTTTGCTAGATCAAACCATGACTAATCAAGTTAATCAAGGGGCCCAAGTCCCTCATACTCCTACTATGGCATCTCAGGTGAGAGACTTATGAGGATGAACCCACCGGAGTTCTATGGGTCTAAAGTGGATGAGGACCCTTAATAATTTATTGATAAGATGTACAAAGTATTCTCTTTTATGGGTGTTAGATCGAAAGAGAAGGAAGAGTTAGTGGGTGGCCCAAATATGGTATATTCAATAGAAGGAGGAAAAAAGGAATAATAATGTGATTTTTTGGGAGGAGTTTAAGGTGACTTTCCTCAACTGGTTTATTTCTCTTTAGCTTAGGGTGTCTAAAATTATGGAGTTCATGGATTTGAAGCACGGATCTATGAGTGTGAGGGAGTATTCCCTCAAGTTAAGCCAACTCTATAAATATGCTCCACACTTGATTGCTAACCGGAGGTCTAAAATGAATAAGTTTGGGATGGGTGTATCCAATTTGGTGAATGAGGAGTGTCATGCTGCTATGTTGATTATCGACAAGGATTTGTCCCACATAATAACCTATGCAGAACAATTGAAGAGGGAAAACTTAAGAAAGAGGAGAAGTGGTGAGGCCAAGAGGGCCCGTTTTGATGGTAACTCTCAAGGTCCCAAGGATGGTCGATTTCACCAAGGCCAAGGGTCTTCTCATGTTCCTAATGTGAGATTTGCTAATGACTACCCAAGGCCCTAAAGAGGTAGTGGTGTAGTACCTAGACCTATGTGGTCAAGATATGGTAAAGGCCATGATGACCCATGTTTGAGGGATACTAATGCTTTCTATAGTTGTGTGAAAGTGGGTCACAAAAAGGCTAATTATCCTCTTAATCAAAATAAGGTTAAGGCTGTTCATCCACAAGGCCGGGGTACAAATGCAGTTCATTTTGGGAGAGGAGGCCAACTAAGTGGTGTCCTAAGGCACAATTGGTTCTATGCTCTCCATGGGAGTCAAAGGGTAGATGAGGTACTCAATGTTATCACCGGGATGTTAAAAGTCTTTGATTTTGATGTATATGCATTGATAGACCTGAGTGCCACTATTTTTTTTGTTACTTCTTTTGTTTCCAAAACGTTTCGTGTTGAGCCCAAATTGTTGTGTGTCTTATGAGGTGTCTACTCCCATTAGTGCATCTATTATTTCTATAAATGTCTTTAGAAATTATCCCATTTGTATTGTGAATAAAATATTACCTTGTGATCTTGTCGAGTTGGATCAGGTGGATTTTGATGTCATTCTTGGGATGGATTGGTTGCATGCATATTATGCCTTTATTGATTATAAAACTCATAGGGTCAAATTTCAATTCCCAAATGAACCTATTCATGAGTGGCAGAGTCATGATGTGTGATCAAGGGTAGGTTTATCTCTTGTATTAAAGCTCAAAAGTTGATTTCTAAGGGGTGTATCTATCATCTTGTGAGGGTTAGGGATGCTGAGTCCAAAATCCTTCCTATAGAGTCGATTTTGGTGGTAAATGAGTTACTCTATGTATTTCCAAATGACCTTCCTGATGTTTTCTCAAAAGGCAAATTGACTTCGGTATATACCTCCTTCCCAATACTCAACCTATTTCCATTTTCCCTTACAATATCGCCCTAGCGAAATAAAGGAGTTGAAAGAGTAATTGAGGGACTTGTTGGAGAAGAGTTTTATTAGGCCTAGCCAATCATCTTTTGGTGCACCGATATTGTTTGTGAAGAAGAAGGATGGGTCTCTTAGAATGTGCATTGACTATTAGTAACTTAATAGGTCACCATAAAGAATAAGTATCCTCTACCAAGGATTGATGATTCATTTGACCAACTTAAAGGGGCAAGTCACTTCTATAAGATCGATCTTTAGTCTAGGTATCATCAAGTGAAGGTGAGGGAGTGTGAGAATCCTAAGACATCCTTCTAGACTAGGTATGGGCATTATGAATTTGTGGTTAGGTCTTTTGGATTGACTAATGCACCAGCTATCTTCATGGATCTTATGAATAGGACTTTAAACCCTACCGTGATTTGTTTATGGCGGTTTTCATTGATGATATCTTGATCTACTCTCATAGTGAGGAGGAGCATGTGAGTTATTTGAGGGTGGTGTTGCAAAAATTGAGGGAAGAGAAGTTGTATGCTAAGTTTAAGAAGTATGAATTTTTGTTGAAAGAGGTTGCCTTTCTAGGTCATATAGTATCGGGGGATGGTATTAAGGTGGTTCCTAAAAAATTGGAAGTGGTTAGAAATTGGCCTAGAACCGTGACCCTATTGGATATTAGAAGTTTTTTGGGCTTAGCAGGTTACTACCAGAGGTTTGTGAATGGGTTCTCTTCTATTGCCTCTACCAAGACTAAGTTGACCCTAAAGAAGGCTAAATTTACATGGACTGATGAGTTGTGAAAAGAGATTCCAAACCATGAAAGATAAGCTTGTCTTCACTCCTATATAGTCTCTACCAAAAGGGTTGGAAGGCTTTGTTGTGTATTGTGATGCCGAACGAATTTGTTTGGGTTGTGTTTTGATACAGAATGGTAAGGTGATAGCCTATGCTTCTAGATAACTCAAGGTGCATGAAAAGAATTATCCTACCCTTGATCTTGAATTTTCTGCCGTAATATTTGCCTTAAAAATTTGGTGATATTATTTATATGGAGTATATGTTGATGTATTCATCGATCATAAGTCTCCAATATGTGTTCACTCAAAAAGATCTAAACTTGAGAAAAAGGTGGTTAGAACTTCTTAAGGATTATAATATGAGTGTGCATTATCACCTCGGTAAGGCTAATGTTGTGGCCGATGCTTTGAGTAGGGTGTCTATGGGTAGCCTAGCTCATGTTGATAATAGTGGAAACAAGGTGGCTAGAGAGGTCCATTGGTTGGCTAGATTGGGGGTTGGATTGGAAGAGGTTGATAATAGTGGTATTGTAGTTGTTGATGGTTCAAAATCTTCTTTGGTTGATGAGATGAAAGCAAAGCAAGATCTTGACCCCTTCTTGTTGGAGTTGAAGGCCTTGAAGAGAAAGGGAAAGGTGGAGGTTTTCTCCCAAGGGGGAGATGTTGCCCTTAGAAACCAAGGTAGGTTGTGTGTGCCTCGTGTTGATGATTTTTTAGAGAAGATTCGTTATGAGGCTCATAATTCTTCCTATTCTATTCATTCTGGTTCTACCAAGGTGTATAGAGATTTGAGGGATGTATTTTGGTGAGGAGGCATGAAGAAAGACGTTGCTAAATTGGTATCCGGTTTTCATGGTTGCCAACAAGTCAAAGCTAAACACTAAAGGCCGAGTGGCATAACCCAAGACATAGATATTCCTACTTGGAAGTGGGAGGGAATTCACATTGATTTTGTGGTTGGGTTGCCTAAGACTAGAAAAGGTTTTAATTCTATTTGGGTTGTGGTTGATAAAATAACAAAAGTCTGCTCATTTTCTACCAGTTAAGACTACTTATAGTGCAGAAGATTATGCTAAGTTGTACATTCATGAGTTGGTTAGATTGCACAGGGTGCCCTTGTCTATCATTTCAGATCGTGGTGCTTAATTCACTTCTCACTTTTGGAGGTCCTTCTAAAGAGGTCTTGGTACCAAGTTAATCTTATTACAGCCTTTCAGCCTCAAACGGATGGCCAAGCTGAGTGAACTATCAAAACTTTTGAGGATCTACTTAGAGCTTGTACTTTAGAGTTTAAGGGGAGTTGAGATGATCATCTTCCATTGATTTAGTTTGCTTATAATAATATCTATCATTTTAGCATTGGTATGGCTCCTTTTAAGGCTCTCTATCATAGATGTTATAGGTCCTCAGTTAGATTGTTTGAAGTAGGGGATATGGCATTTTGGGTTCGGATTTGGTCATGGAGGCTATGGAGAAGGTAAGGTTGATTAGGGAAAGGTTTAAAATAGCCCAAAAGGGATCTTGAATTTAAGGTTGATGATTGGGTCTATTTGAAGGTATCACGCATGAAGGGTGTGGTTCATTTTGGAAAAAAAGGGTGAATTGAGTCCAAGACATGTGAGTCCTTATAAGGTGTTGAGGAGGATTGTTAAGGTTGCCTATTAGTTGGAGTTGCCTAGTGAAATGGATTTGGTTCATCCGTTCTTTCATGTATCTATTTTGAGAAATATGTATTAGTGATCCCAATGCCATTGTTCCATTAGATGTTGCGGGTGTATTAAAGATAACTTGACTTATGAAGAGGTTCCAATAGAGATCTTGGATAGATAAGTGAAATGGTTAAGGAACAAGGATGTGGTTTCCTTTAAGGTCCTTTAGAGGAATCAACAAGTTGAAGTGCTACTTTAGAGACCGAGGTAGACATGCAAAAGCAATATCCCTATCTCTTACATTCTACTCAAGCCTAAGGTACTAATTCTAAGTGTTCTATGTGATTTCATATCTCATGTATAAGACCTATATATTATTTGCATGCATTCATGTTTATGTCGATAAGTTAATGGTGATTTTGACACTGATGTTGAGATTCTTGATAATGGTGTTTAAGTGCATTATTGCATTCTTATTGGGGATGATTTTATCATGACTACACTTCTTAATTATGCTTATTTGACATTTAAGGACGAATGTTCCCAAGGGGAGATGTTGAAATGACCTCAAAAAGTGCCCGAAAATGTGCCTTGGAAGTGCCCAAAATAGTAATTTCTATATATCTCAAAATTCGTGCATGATATCAAAAATTTGACTTTATATTCTTGATCAGGGGACAAAGTTGAGTGAACAATGAGTATAATCCCAATTTTAGAGTGTCCAAATCAAAATTTCAATTTGCCCAAATGCAATTACTAGTGAGCTCTACGCGCCCCTGGCACGATGTACCTAGGGTGCGCAGATGTGTTATTTTTGCCTAGTTTTGTTGATTTAGTCCAAGGATTTGGGTATTGGGACTAAGTCTTACCATGCATAAAAATATCCATACTTAGTCATATTTCACCTTCATATCATACAAGACATTCCCAAAATACTCTCTCAAACACTTAGACAAATATTTTACCCAAAATTTCAAGTGCCAAAACTCATTTTGGGATTCAAGAAATTCAATCAAGCTTCAAGTTCTCATCTCAATGTTCATGAATAAATTCTCCAAAGTTGAGGTATGTGGGTTTCAACCATTGGGTCCTTTCACCCATTGTGCCCAAGCTTCCTTTTTAAATAAATTGCATGTTTCTAAGTTGATTTACTTATGGGTCTCTTCATATTATGAATGTGACTATAAATAATGTTTGGGTTTCATTAAAGTGTGACTATTTTAGCATATTTTGAGCTATGAATCTAGTATCTATTTTGAGATTTATGAAGGGTTCCAATGTATATTTCATGAGGGTATTACCAAGTATTGGTGGGTTGGTTTACTTCAAGTTTTCTTACATGATTTCACTCTTGAATTACATGGTTTTACACTAGCATTGCACACCCACCAAGTGTTTGATAAAATATCCGATTTAGGGTTCTTGAGCTATTGATGATCCATTGTATGTCCTATAACTTGAATGACTTTATGATGATGAAAGAAAGATATATATAAGTTGATTTTATGAAAAGTATCTATAGTGTTGCAAGTTGACCACACCTTATTGAGGGGGTTCTATGCCTCAATCACCATAGATAGTAGGGTGAGATATGCATTGAGCCTTCACTTCCTCAATAAACCGTAACAGGATATTTTATCAAACACTTAGAGGGTGTGTAATGCTAGTGTAAAATCATGCTAGAAAAATTAGTGTAAATCCATCATTGGATACTTAGTAACTCCCTCAAACAATATACATCAGGACGCTTCATCAATCCTCACCATAGAACTTAGATTCATTGCACAAAACATAGTTAAACAGTCACAATTTCATAAATTCCAACATAGTGTGCAATGATTTTCATAATAAATAAGACCCATGAGTAAATCAACTTTAAATCAAGAAATTTACGAAAAAAAGGAAGTTTGGGCACCATGCATGAAAGGAACCCATGAAAGAAGCCCACATACCTTAGCTTTGAAGATGAATTTAATGAAGATTGGAGATGGAGACTTGAAGCTTGAGAGGAAATCCTTAGATCCGAAAAGGGTTTTGAGATTTGAGTTTAGGAGATAAAATATTTACTAAGTGTTTAAATGAGTATTAGGGAATGTTTAGAATGAAATGAGAGTGAAAAATGGTTAAGTATGGGTATTTTTACGTTCTGGGACACTTATGCCCAAGACTTCAAAGTCTTGGACTGCAAGTAAAATAACTCGATAAAAAAATATACATTTTTGCATTGTAGATAAGACACAAAAATGAATTCCTTCATCTGCGCTCCCTTGGCGTGTCGTGCCAGGGGTACGAAAAGCTCTCTGGAAATCGCCACTTGGAAATAAAAATTGCTAATCGTTTGCTTAAAATTTGGGTTAGACCCTCTCCCCCTAAATTTGATCCCCTAAACAAGAATATAAAGTCAAATTTTCGCTATTGGGCAGGAATTTTAAGATATATGGAAATTACAATTCTTGACACTTTTGAGGCACATTTTTGGGCACTTTTTAGGGTCATTTCAATATCTCCTCCTTGGAAACATTCTTCCCTAAATGTTAAAGAGAGGTATATGAGATGCATAAACATGAAAATTTCTTCCCACATAGAGATGCAACAATGCACTTAAACATAATTTTAAAAATTTCATCATAAGTGTGAAATTATCATGAACTTGTCAATCTAAACATGGACATACGCAATGACATGGGGCTGAACTTAAGACTTGAGATAAAATGAAGGACTTAGAATAATACCTTAGGCTTGAGTGGAGCGGAAAAGGTAAGGGTACCGCTTTTGCATGTCTGCTTCAGCCTCCCAAGTAGCACTCTCAACTTGTTGATTTCTCCAAAGGACCTTGACCGAAGCCACCTCCTTGTTTCTCAACCTCTTCACTTGCCTATCCAAAATCTGAATCAAAACCTCATTACATGTCAAATTATCCCTAAAAACAGCCACAACATCAAAAGGCACAATGGTATTCGGATCACCCACACATTTCCTCAACATGGACACATAGAACACTAGATGAACCAATTCCATCTTACTAGGAAACCTCTACTCATAAGCTACGTTGCCAACCCCACTCATGATATCATAAGGACCAACATATCTTGGGATAAACTTAACTTTCTTACCAAAATGGCCCACACCTGTCATGGATGAAACCTTTAGGTAGACCCAATCACCAACTTTGAATTCAAGGTCTCTTCTTCTCACATCATCATAGGTTTTTTGACGACTTTGGGCCATATTCAACCTTTCCTTAATCATCATAACCTTCTCAAGAGCCTCCATAATTATATATGGTTCCAATAAAGCTATCTTACCAACCTAAAAGCATCTGACTGGTGATCTACAACGTCTCTCATAAAGAGCCTTAAAAGGTGTCATACTGATGCTTGAATGATATTTATTGTTATAGGCAAACTCAATCAACGTAAGGTGGTCATCCAAATTACCTTTATCCTCCAACACGTATGCTATAAGTATATCCTTAAGGGTTTGGATGGTTCTCTTATCTTGACCATCCATTTGAGGGTGGAAGGCTATAGAAAGCTTAACTCTACTACCAAGACCCCTTTGGAAAGATCTCCAAAAATATGAAGTGAATTGAGCCCCACGATCCGATATGATGGATAAAAGAACCTCATGTAACCTTACCAAGTCATGAATGTATAGCCTTGCATATTATTCAGCCCTATATGTGGTCTTTACCTGTAGAAAGTGAGCGAATTTTGTCATCTTATCAACCACCACCCAAATAGAATCAAAACGTTTTCTAGTCTTGGGCAATCCGACCACAAAATCCATATTAATCACTCCCACTTCCAAGTAGGAATCTATATATCTTGGGTTACCACCCGACCTTTGATATTCAGCTTTGACTTGTTGGCAAGTATGACAACCAGAGAAGAATTTGGGTATATCTCCCTTCATACCTCCCCACCAATACACATCTCTCAAGTCTCTATACATTTTGTTAGAATCGAGGTGGTAGAATAAGAAGACTTATGGGCCTCATCAAGGATCATTTCTATCAAATCATTAATACATGGCACACACAACCTACCTTGGTACCTAAGGGCACCATCTCCCCCTTGGGAGAAAACCTCTACCTTGCTCTCTTTCACCAAGGCCATCAATTCGAACTAGGAGGGATCAAGATCTTGTTTTGCCATCATCACATCAATGAAAGAAGACTTATAACCATCAACAACAACCCCATTACTATTACCATCCTCTTCTAACCTAACTCCTAATTTAGCAAACCAATGCACCTCCCCAGCCATCTCTTTCTCACTACCATCAACATGTGCTTGGCTAAATACGGACACCCAACTCAAAGCATCTGCCACCACATTTGTCATACTTAGATGATAATGCACACTCATATCATATTCTTTAAAAAGCTCTGACCATCTCCTTTGCCTTAAATTGAGATTCTTTTGAGTGAAGACATATTGGACGCTCTTATGGTCAAGTAGTGATGCCAAATCTTTAACGCAAACACAATGGCAACTAACTCTAGATCATGGGAAGGTTAGTTCCTTTCATGTATCTTGAGTTGTCTAAAAGCATAAGTTATGACCTTACCATTTTGCATTAACACACAACCCAAACCAACCCGGGAAGCATCGCAATACACCAAAAATCCCTCAACCCCATTCAATAGTGTCAATATATAAGCGAACGCAAGCTTGTGTTTCAATGTTTGGAAACTCCTTTCACATTCAGCGGACTAGACAAACTTAGCCTTCTTTTGAGTCTATTTTGTCATAGGAGAAGCAATAGAAGAGAACCCATTCACAAATTTCTAATAGTAACCCGATAGGGCCAAGAAGCTCCTACTATTCGACGGGGTCAATGGTCTAGGCCAATTTCTATTTACATCGGTCTTCTATATTTAGCATCCAATTTCTCCTTCATTAACCTTTCTAATATAATTTTCAAATGGTCCATATGCTCCTCCCTGTTATGCAAATATTATCAAAATATCATCAATGAAAACCACAACAAAGGGGTCAAGGTTGGACTTGAAGACCCTATTCATAAGGTCCTTAAAGATAACTGGTGTATTGGTCAACCCAAATGACATCACAATAAACTCATAATGCACATACCTAGTCTGGAAGGCCATCTTGGTAATATTACACTCCCTCACTTTCACTTGATGATATCCAAATCGAACATCAGTTTTAGAGAAATGGCTAGCTCCTTACAATTGCTCAAACAAATCATCAATTCTTGGAAGAGGATACTTATTCTTGATGGTGAACCTGAGCTACTGGTAGTCAATACACATCCTAAAGGACCCATCATTCTTTTTCACAAACAACACCGGGGCACCCCAAGGTCATTGGCTAGGCCTAATAAATCCCTTCTTCAACAAGTCCCTCAATTGTTCCTTTAATTCCTTAAACTCCATTAGGACCATACAGTAAGGGGGAATAGAAATTGTTTGAGTATCAGGAAGGAGGTTTATGCCAAAGTATATTTCCCTTTCAGGATGAATACCAAGAAGGTCATTTGGGAAGACATCAAGAAACTCATTTACAGCCTGAACCGACTCTTTAGGAAGAACCTTAGGCTCTAAATCCTTAACCCTCGACACTCCTTAGAGATCAAATTATGGGCTTTAATGTATAAGATCAACCTACCCTTGACCACCATATCTTGACTCCCCCACTCAAGGATGGGTTTATTTGGAAATTGAAATTTGACCTTACGAGTTTACAATCAATAGAAGCATAGTAGGCATACAACCAATAAATCGAAAGAATGACATCAAAATCAACCATGTATAACTCAACAAGATCATAAGGCAACACTTTATTTAAGATGCAAATAGAATAACTTTTATAAAATTTTCTGGCAACAATAGATGCAGCAATAGGAGTAGACACTTCATAACTCATGCATAAACTCATAATCAACAAGAAACTTTTTAGCAACAAAGGGGGTGACAAAAGAAAGAGTGGAACCCGGATAAATTAATAAATATATATATCAAAGCCAATGACTTTCAACATGCCGATAATAACATCAGGCATTATTAACCCCTTACCTCTCATGCAAAGCATAAAATTGATTATGCCTTGGGGCACAATCTTGTCGGCCATCTCTCCCCAAAGGGACCGCATTAGCACCTTGTGGACGCACCTTCTTATGCTTGTTACAATACCAAGGGCATTTAAACTTTTTGTGACCAATCTCTACATGACTAAAACAAGCATTAGTGTCCCTTAAACATTGGCCACTATGACCTCTACAACACTTTGGACACCAAAAAATGGGAGCCACACTGCCAACATCTTAAGGCCTTGGGAAGTCATTTGCAAAGTCCACCTTGGAAGCATGAGAAGACCCTTGGCCATGGTAGGACTGACCACCCCTTTAGAACTTACCCTTAAAATGGGCCCTCATGGCCTCATGACTCCTTCTCTTCCTCAATTTATCCTCCTCTATTTGCTCAGCATAGATTTTCAACTGAGATAAATCTATGTCACTAATTACCATAGCGGACTGGCATTCTTCCCTTACCAAGTCAGAGATCCCCATCATAAACCTATTTATCCTAGATCTAGGATCAGCAACCAAATACGGAGTATACTTTGAAACTTGATTAAAATTGAGGGCATACTTTCTCACACTTATGTAACCTTATCTCAGATTCATAAACTCTACCAATTTAGCCTCCCTTAGATCAAAAGTGAAGAAATGATTAAGGAAAGCCATTTTGAACTCCTCCTAAAGAACTATATTACCATTTCCCTTCTCCTCCTTCCATTAGTCAAACCATATTTGGGCTACCCCTTTGAGTTGGTATGCCACCAACTCTGCCTTTTCATTCGATCCAACAACCATGATAGACAAAATCATCTAGACCTTATCAATCAACTCTTGTAGATCTTCATCTAGCTTTGATACATAGAACCTAGAGGATTCAACCTCAAGAAATCCCTTACCCTAGCTCCAAGAATAGTAGCATAAGGGGCTTGGTCCCCATCGTTCACATGATTGGCAATAACTTAGGTATGCATAATGAGAGCATCCCAGAGCTCACCATTTGTAGGTTGCTACTCTAGAGTTTAAGCCCTTCTTTCTCGACTGTTTGGAATGATCTAGCAAAGCAAAAAATAATCATTCGGGGGGAATCAACTTAATATAACTCTATAGCATGATTTAGAACATGAAGAATGGAAATAATTCCTAAAACATCTCATAGTATCCTACTCAGAGTTATGATGCATAACACAACTATGAGTAAGACTCTAATCGACGCAGTGTGCTGGACTCCGAGGATCTAACAACCTAGTTCTCCGACACAAAATTTGTCATGACCCAAGCCTAGGGCCTAGAGATAATATGGTGTATGGGGAACCTAAAGGAACCATAAAGCAAGCCTCCTATCTTATCATCACACATCGTTGGTCGCAGAAGCATTTAAATGACATACTAAAGTAGAAATAGGGCAATGGGACTAAGGGAAAAACTTGCATAACATCATAATCAAGAGACAAAAGAGTCAAAGATCATATCATAGATACATACCATATCCAATAACATATCTACTACATGGATAGAGCGGGGGCCAAGACAAAGCAACTGGGCTCACCCTCATAGCTAAAGTAAATAATAAAGAAGAGTGTCTCAATACATAATAAGAGAAACTAAGACTAAGGTCCCCAAAGTGGAGGACTCACCAACTGTCTTGAGTAGTACCGATCTAGCCACATAGAGGAGGAGGAAGATCAACTTGTCCATCGGTTCCTACATGGTGATATCATGTAGGCAAGAGTATGTGTTACTACCTTTAAATGTACCAAGTATGTAGGATGCAATGCAATAGCAGATAAGTGACATAATCTATATGTATAATTTAGGCAATTAACTAACATATAACAAGATGACATGCATGTGTGATGCTTGTAGTAAGGGAATGCTTCATATATTATAATAAAAGTACAAAAATGGACCACATTATGGTGGATTGTTGCACCCTACCACCCGTGATGATTGAGATACAAACCTCACAATAGGTTACCAAGGTACAAAACCCTTGATGTGTTAGAGTATGTCACATCCTACCTCCCATGGTACCAAGGTACAAATCCCTTGATAGGTTAGAGCATGGTCACACCCTACCTCCCATGGTGATTGAGGCATACCCCTCAATTGGCTATGGTCAAATCAACACTATATACTAAAATACCATTTACATACTTTCCTTCTATCATCATCATAACATCATTCATAACATAAGATATGTATTGAGCCTGCAATTCCTCAAGAAACCATATCGGAACATTTTATCAAACACTTAGAGAGAGTGTAATACTAATGTAAAACCATGCAATTTAAGAGTAAAATCATTCCAGAAAAATTAGTACAAATCCATAATTAGATACTTAGTAACTCCCTCAAACAATATACATCAAAATGCTTCATCAATCCTCACCATAGAACTTAGATTTATTGCCCAAAACGTAGTTAAATAGTCACAATTTCATAAATCCAAACATAGTGTGCACTGATTTTCATAATAAATAAGACCCATGAGTAAATTAACTTTAAATCATGAAATTTGTAAAAACAAAAAAGGAAGCTTGGGCATCATGGGTGAAAAGAACCCATAACAGAAGCCCACACACCTTATCTTTTAAGATGAATTTAATGAAGATTGGATATAGAGACTTAAAGCTTGAGAGGAAATCCTTAGATCTAGAGAGGGTTTTGAGACTTGAGTTTAGGGGATAAAATATTTGCTAAGTGTTTGAATGAGTATTAAGGAATGTTGAGAATGATATGAGGGTGAAAAATGGTTAAGTATGGATATTTTTATGTTTGGGGACATTTAGGCCTAAGACTTCAAAGTCTTGGACTGCATGGAAATTAACTAGATAGAAAAATATACATGTCTACTTTGCAGATAGGATGCAAAAATGAATTCCTTATTTGTTCTCCCTTGGCACATCGCACCAAAGGAGCGAATATTTCTCTTGAAATCACCACCTGAAATATTGAAATTGCTAATTATTTGCTCTAAAATAGGGGCTAGACCCTTTTCCCATACATTTGACCCCCTGTATAAGAATAAGAAGTCAAATTATCGATATCGCGTATGAATTTTTAGATATATGTAAATTATAATTTTGAGCACTTTTGAGGCACATTTTGGTTCATTGTTTAGGGTCGTTTCAGGGTGGTAGGCCTTGGACATTATGGAATCTTACTAGACATGTAATATGTTCTATACAAGCATGTTTTACTCAAGCATCATTCATGCATACCATATTGCTATGTGTTCATCCATTATCTAATTATGCATTTTGATTATATTGCTTATCTCTTGTTGCATTTAACCCTACATACTTAGTACAGTTAAATGTACTAACACATAATTTATGACTATATAATGTTACCACGTAGGAACTGGAGCTCCTCAAGATCATCCTCATCCTCCTCGTGGCTAGTATGACCTTCACAAAGCAAGTTTGGTGAGACCTCAACTCCGAGGATGATATATCTTGTTCTTGTTTTATGTAGAGACTTTCAGTATCTTTTATATGCTTTTGATTATATGGGTAAGCCAGGAAATTTGTCGTATCCCCCACTCAATTCTAAGTATAAAGGTGTTACTGGACAAGTTACATAATGATGCTATGAGCTTTGACTCTCTCGATTCATGTATATTTTAATACTATGAAAGATATCCCTTAGTCCTTTTTTTCCTTATTTATATTCTCTATTGTTGTTTAATTGTTTCCATGACTAAGGATTTGTAATGATATTTTAAGAGGTTTTCTTGGGGTTCCTTCTAATTTCACATTCACCATGGACATCTAGGCACTAGGCTTGGGTCATGACGCACCTTGTTGGGTGGTGGAAATCTCATACTATCGAAGATGAGGGGTATGTACCTTATCCACCTTTCGAGTAGGTGGCATGCCTTGGATTCCAAGTACCAAGTTGCTTTATCTATGATGATGGTCTCTTCCTAGACATGTAATATATTCTATATAAGCATGTTTTACTTCAAGCATCATTCATGCATGACATATTGTTACTATGCTCAACCATTGCCTATCTTTATGTATTTTGCTTATGTTCACAATCTCTTGTTGTATTGCATATTACATAGTTAGTATATCCAAATGTACAAACACATACTCTATGCCTATATGATGTTACCTTGTAGGAACCAGAGCTGTACTTGATCATCTTCCACTTCTATGTGGAAAGTACTCTCTTTGAAGCAAATTTGGTAAGTCCTCAACTCCAAGGACATTATCTTTGATGTTATGTTATATAAAGACTCTCTTCGTTTTATTGTATGCTTATGACTATGAGGGTGAGCTCGAAAAGTTGTCTTGGCCCCAGCTCAATTCTAAGTTTATAGGTCTTGTTGAAAAAATTATGTAATGATGCTTCAAGCCTTGACTCTTGTATGTTTTAATCTATGAAAGACTCCCTTAGTCCCTTTATCCTTATTTTACGTTCTTTTATTGTTGTTTAATTGCTTTCGCGACCAAATATGTGTAATGATATCCTAAGAGGCTTGTTTAGGGTCTCTTTGGGTTCCCCATTCACCATGTCATGTCAAGGCCCTAGGTCAATGTCATAACAAAGGAGGCATCAAAGCACTAGGTTGTTAATAGTCCTTGACATCCAATACACCACATCGATTAGAGTATCATTTATGACTATGAAGCATGCCGTAACTATGAATGGGAGGCTATCAGGCGTTGTAGAAAATATTTCACTTTTTCATGATCTACATCACACTATAGAATGAAGTCCTCTAAGACTTATATCTCATTCTTAATTATTGCATTAGAATATATCTCAAGTTATTCATGACTGTGACCTGGCAAATGCGGAGGTTCGTCACGCTTTATAGGTATTAGCCAAAGCGGTGACAACTCAACTCAATTAACAAGTGGGTGATCCCGAGACATCCAGGGATAAAGGAAAGAAGATAGAGTCTAAGAGGGACCGAGTTGGTGGTGCCTCATCTTCTACTACTCCACTGGTGCCCAAGTACCATTAGAAGAGGATCAATTTCATCAATTGTCATGTGTGTGGCAAGGAGTGTCAAGGGAAGTGTTTCGTGGGAGTTGAGGGTTGTTTCATGTATGAGGTGTTGGGCATGAGATGAGGGATTGCCTCATGGCCTTCAAGGAAGGGGAAGATAGCCTAACTTGAAGATAGGTTTCCATATGCAAAGACTAGTGGCTATGGTGGAAGGACTTGTACTAGGTGCCCAAAATGTTTGAGAAATAATAATGGCATATGTAGGAAAAACAGTGGTGCATGCTATGGGTGTGCCAATATAGACCACAAGCTTTCTAATTGCCTATATGTTCAAAGGAAAGGCAAGGGTATTGGTGTGCAAGTTTCCCCTACATTCCAAAAGTGTGGTAAAAGCCATGGTGGCCCATGTTTGAAGAAGTCTTCTCTGGTTGTGAGGAATTTGGTCACAAAGTTAGTGGTTGTCGTCATGCTTAACCCAATGATAGAGGTCGTGGTTCTCAAGGTAAAGGTGTTGATGTTGAAATATCCCCCATGAGTCACAAGTGTGGAGAGTAATATCCGATAGATTATGTGGATGGTTTGAGTGCATGTCACGAATATGGTTCAAAGAATCATGTGTCAGGGCATTGTCCATGGGATACTAAGGATTATGGAGTTAATCGTTGATGTTTCCAACTGCAACCCTCTAAGGAATCACTAGACTTGGCATGGTGCTTTACAGGTATGTCAAAGATTTTTAATGTTGATAGGTATGTTTTGATTGACCCGAAAGCGACTCTTTCTTCTGTTACTCCTTTTGTTGCCAAAAGTTTCATGTTAAACCCGAATCATTGTGTGAGTCATATAAGGTATCTACTCTTGTTAGTTCATCTATTATTACTAGAAGGGTCTATAAAAATTGTTCCATTTACATTTTGCATAAAATTTTGCCTTGTTATTTTGTTGAGTTTGATATAGTGAAGTTTGTTGTCATTATTGAAATGGATTAGTTGCATGTATACTATGCATCTATTGATTGTAGAACCATGGGGTCAAATTTCAATTCCCAAATGAACTAGTTCCTGAGTGGGAGAGTCATGATATGGTGGTCGAGTTCTAGATTCAGTTCTTGCATTAAAGCCCATAAGTTAATTTCTAAGGGGTGCCTCTATCATCTTGCGATGGTTAGGGATGTTAAGTCCAAGGTTCTTCCAATAGAGTCAGTTTTGGTGGTTAATGAGTTCCTTGATGTCTTTCTTAGTAAACTTCCCAGTGTCGTTTGTGTAGAAGAAGGGTGGTTCCCTTAGAATATGTATTGAGTACCTACTATCTTCATAGGTCTTATGAATACAGTCTTTAAACCTTACCTTAATTTGTTTGTAGTGGCCTTCATTGATAATATTTTGATCTTTTGCCATAGTAAAGAGTGGCATGTGAGTCATTTGAGGGTAGTGCTACAAAATTGATGGAAGAGAAGTTGTCCACTAAGTATGAGGAGTATGAGTTTTGGTTGCAAGTGGTTGCCTTTCTAGGCCATGTGATGTCAGGGAATGGTATTGAGGTGTATCCTAACAAGATGGAATTGATTAGAAATTGGCTTAGACCTTGACACCATTGGATATTAGAAGCTTCTGGGCTTAGCAGATTATTACCGAAGGTTTGTGAGTGGTTCTCTTTTATTGCTCCTCCTATGACTAAGTTAACTCAAAAGAAGGCTAAATATTTTTAGGCCAATGAGTATGAAAAAATTTTCCAAACCTTGAAAGATAAGCTTGTGTTCACTCCTATCTTATCTCTACTGGAAGAATTAGAAGGGATTGTTATGTATTATGATACCTCAAGAATTGGATTGAGTTGTGTTTTGATGCAAATTGGTAAGGTGATAACCTATGCTTCTAGAAAACTTAAGGTGCATGAAAATAATTATCCTACCCATGATCTTGAATAGCCATCATGGTGTTTTCTTATAATTTGGAGAAGCTATTTGTATGGGGTGCACGTTGATGTGTTTACTAATTATAAGAGTCTCCAATATGTGCCCACCCAAAAATATCTCAACTTGAGGCAACAAAGGTGGTTATAGCTTCTTAAGGATTATGATATAATTGTGCATTATCATCTCGGTAAGGCTAATATTGTGGTCGATACTTTGAGTAGGGTGTCTATGGGTAGCTTAGCACATGTTGGTGATGGTGGGAAAAAGGTGGCTAGAGAGGTCCATCGGTTGGCTAGATTAGAGGTTAGTTTGGGAGGGGTTGGTAGTGGTGCTGTAGTGGTGGTTGATGGTTCCAAATCTTCATTGGTTAAGGAGGTAAAGATAAAGAGTGATTTTGACCTCTCCTTGTTAGAGTTGAAGACCTTGGTAGACGATGGTAGGGTGGAGGTTTTCTCCAAGGGCGAGATAGTTCCCATAAATACCAAGGTAAGTTGTATGTGCCTAATGTTGAATGATTGACTATTGATGAGGCTCATAATTCTTGCTATTCTATTCTCCTCGGTTCCACAAAGATCTATAAAGATTTGGAGGATGCGTTTTGGTGGGATGGTATGAAGAAAGACATTGCTAAGTTTGTGTCCAATTATCATAATTTCCAACAAGTGAAAGCCCAGCATCAAAGGCCAGGTGGCCTAGCCCAAGATATAAAGATTCCTACTTGGAAGTTGGAGGAAGTTAGCATGGACTTCGTGGTTGGGATGATCATCTTCCATCTATTGCATTTTCTTATGAAAATAGCCATTATGCAAGCCTTGGTAAGGCTCCTTTTGAGGCCCTTTATGGTAGATGTTGTAGATCACCGGTTGGTTGGTTTGAAGTGAGAAATGGATTTGTTTTGGTCCGAATTTGGTCATGGAGACCTTAGGGAGAGTGAGGTCGATAAGAGAGTGGTTGGAAATAGCCCAAAGTCTTCATAAGTCCTATGCTGATGTGAGAAGAAGGGATCTTGAATTTAAGGTTGGTGATTGGGTCTATTTCAAAGTTTCACCCATGAAGGATGTGATTCATTTTGGTAAAAAGGGTAAATTGAGTCCAAGATTTGTGAGTCCTTATAAGGTGTTGAGCAAGATTGGTAAGGTGATCTTTAGAGTTGCCTAGTGAAATGGACTTGGTTCATCTTGTCTTCAATATGTCTATGTTGAGGAAGTGTGTGGGTGACCCAAATGATATTGTACCATTGGATGTTATGGGTGTTGTTGAATACAAGTCGACTAATGAAGAGGTTTTGGTAGAAGTTTTTGAGAAGTAGCTTCTGTTAAGGTCCTTTGGTGGAATCAATAAGTTGAGAGTGCTACATGAGAAGACGAGGCGGACCTGCAACATCAATATCCCTATCTCTTATATTCTACTCGAGTCTAAAGTACTAATCTAAGTCCCCTATGTGATTTCAGGTCTTAAGTTTTAGCCCTCCTGTCATTCGTATACGTTCATGTTTAAATTGACAAGTCATGTTGATTTTGACACTTATGTTGAGATTTTTGAAAATGATGTTTAGGTGCATTATTGTGTTCTTGAGTGGGCTAAAATTATCTTGCTGACTTCTCTTATATATGTTACTTTGACATTCGGGGAAAAATGTTCCCAATGGGGAGATATTTAAATGACCCCAAAGAGTGCTCAAAAATGTGCCTTAGAAGTGTCGTAATTATAATTTCCATACATCTCAGAATCCATGCATGATATAAAAAATCCAACTTCATATTCTTGATTAGGAGGCAAAATTGAGTATGAATTGGGTCTAATCCCAATTTTAGAGCAATCGTAGCAAATTTTAATTTTCTCAAGTTTGCACAAAATAGTGGGAGTGCGCGATGGTACCGCAACGCGGACCCATCGTGGACCTATGTATTTTGTTGCCAGCTTTCTCACTTTGGTCCAAGTCTTTTGGGTTCTTGGTCATAAGCCTTCCTATGCAGAAAAACACCCGTACTTAGTCATTCTTCTATTAGGACCCGTAACTTAATTTAAACCACAAAAGTCCTTAATTGGTTCTATTTAATAAAGTTTGGGACCTGATGCAACATTTCTTCTAAGTTTGGTCCTTAAGGATAAATTTATATGGGGTCAAGGTGTGTGTGAGCTTGTGATTGGCCCAAGTGGTACATGTGTGCTTATATATACATGTATATCCTTTACAAGATCAACAACATTCTACACTTAGAAAAAAATTTTGCAAAACTTGTTGAACAAGAGCAACCACTCTCGGGTTGCTACAGTGCCCAAAACAAAAATTCAATTTTTTCAGATTTTCAATTATTTGATGCTTCATGCTAGGTATATTGAATCCCCTAAGTAGCGTGGTGGCGTTGGTTGGTCAAGAAAATGCATAGTTTGCCAGTTACGAAGGACTGGGTTGTAGTAGAGGATTTCAAGGTATGTTAATTTTTATCTTTGTTTATGTTAATTAAAGGTTATGAAGGTGTTAG